>JAQGAE010006374.1:0-10185 GCA_034696685.1 Julus scandinavius
TTAATCTCTTTTTGTTTGGCTGTGATTGTGTTTTAAAATTTCACCCATTGAAAGTGATAGGGTTGTGATCCAGCTTAGTCTTCTACCTACGCATTTCCTCATGAACCCACGCCAAAAGAGGTGAAACTCCTGTACGCTATTGTTATTATTCGAGAACTACTTGGCTGTCTTATGATAGGTGTATACTCTTATCTTCTATAATCCGAGAAAAAATATATATTTTTAGCCTGGGCCGACTGACTGCTCCTAAAACTTATGTCGTTGCAAATGCGGTCATCTGTTCAATGAACTCCATTAACACCATTCTATCCAAAACTTTAATGTTTGAGAACAATATACTAGCTGTCATTGCCTTTAACCTAGTAATACGCTTCAAGTTGGTGCTAATAAAATTAACCTCGAATCCTTAGGATTAACCTTTTAAGTAACTAGAAATCCTGCAAAGATGTAGACTAATTGATGCTATTATTGTTAATTGCTAGCACGTTACCAAATCAGTGTCAGGCTCATCAATTCTCATATCTAATTAATGTTAATTTATGTGAAAGTCATGTATTGTCCAAAGCGCTGCCAAATTCAAAAGCTTATTATTTGAACAAACTGAAACTGAAACAGGTAAAATTCAGTGCTTGACAAGTCTTGACAACTGTATTTATTATAAAGGGAAAAACAATCACGTAGGCCTATAATTCACCTGGTTTTCTAACGCCTGGTTTGGCCTATTGACTAATCATTCTGAGCAGCCTTGAACATTTTAGTGTATTATATATTTTAAACTAATGCTAAAAAGGACATGTAAGGGGCCATTCAAAAATGACGTCCTCAAGAGGGAGGGGGGTCTGCTGGTATGTGGACAGGGGTGGAGGCATTATGGACGTCCACTAATGATGGTATTTTTCAGTTTTTGGATTTTTTGTTGTAAGAAATCAGTGAAAGGGGAATTGGACATTAGAAGAAATGTATCCCCAGTCCCAAACGTACTTGAAAAAAATAAGGATGTCCATGAGGGGGAGGGGTTTGGGCTAAAATGGACACACCAGGTGGGGAGGGGTAAGGGGTCAATTTTTGAAGAAATTTCGGGGACGTCTTTTTTTAATGGCCCCTTTTTAACCTCTCCCTAATTGTGAATCACATTGCAAACTTTTAAACTTAAGAAAGTATTACAAAACGCTATCAATATATCAGAAATATATATTAAAATGACAAACTTCGCAATTGCGTCATTTGATTTCCTGGGAATTAATGTGAGGCCCACATGTATATGCTCGTCCCACTTCTTAAAAACTAAGCTTAAGGAAGTATAAGCACCATCAATATATCAAAAACATATTTTAAAATAACAAACTACACAATTGCGTCAATTGATTTTCTGTGAATTATTATGAGGAACCCAAAGCCTGTCTTGGTATTTTTTGTTTTCTTTTGAAAACGTGCTTATAAAGCCATTTAAAATAAGTAACCTACGCTTCAAAAATACTTCTATACCGGGTGTTCATTG
Organism: Julus scandinavius; assembly: GCA_034696685.1. Lineage (NCBI taxonomy): Eukaryota > Metazoa > Arthropoda > Diplopoda > Julida > Julidae > Julus > Julus scandinavius. The sequence goes on from JAQGAE010006374.1 coordinate 1,499, forward strand.
CTCTGTACCTCCAAAAGTGGAACATTTTGATAAGCATTATGTTCAACATGTTATTTCAAAAGATGAGAGACAAGATAATTTACTGCATTAATAGGGGTGCTTGTAATTTGTGCTAGCATCGTAAATTAAGCAATACATTGAAAGAGTGTGATACGCTTAATTTTTCCTTTAGTTTCCCCGACGGTATCTTAATTGTAATTTGAGACAGGGTATATTTTCAATTTAGTTTTTTGAGTCATTGATTTAATATAACCTTATATGTAATCTCAAACCTAATGACTAATTTATATATCCTCGCTAAACATATAATTAAGCATCTTAATTACACGTTATTTTCTAATTAACTCAATCAATCCCACATTTTAAATTGAAGAATTTGGCAGTCATTATATGATATGATGCAAGTTTTAAATGCAAGTCCCACATGAGCATTTATTAGCTAATTTTTCTATAAGATCAAAAGGGTGTCCACAATGTGAGAAATTTTTAACTAATTGTAGTTAAAACTAATGTGAACTTATTAGAGCTTTAAAACATCTGTATTTCCCTTTTACGCTGAATTAAATGCAACCATCCGGTACTTCCTACTACATATACGACAATAGGTGGTGTTAACGTGAAGTGGAAATTTTCAGAAATTATGAAGGTTAAGCCATTGTACTACATACGTTCGTTGGTGATTACATATTCTAATTCAACCAAATTTTGTTTTTTCGGTAATTGCTCAGATACGTATGAGTTGATCAGTTTATGTGCATGAGCTGCTCTATCAGTAAAAGTTTCAATTTTGTTTTCAATCATTTTATAGCCAAAACTAGGTCACGTTACAATTTGGGTGAAATGTAATATTTTTACTAACTGAATGAAGTTGACCTAGACCTATTTCTATGAATTCGTAAAGCGGAGAGTAGTTTTCTAAAGCGGTACGTGGTGAGATTAGTAACTGGTACATGTACAATATGAACAGTAGCCTATTCATCAGAGGCTTTATACAAACTATATAGAGTCCCATATTATCTACAATTCAAATAAATCTAAAAACAACACACTCTTCAATCGATGGCCCTTGTCCAAAGTAAAGGTTCCTAATGCAGATTTCGCCACAGACAATGCAATATTGTACATTAACGTGAGGTTATATACAGTATAGGTCCTGTACTTTAGGCATAATGTCAGGACTTTTAAAAAGCTTATGAGAATATCAAAAACATATTTTCTTTATGAACATGTGTTGAAAAAATGTGCATTACATTCAGAGAAGGAAAAATTATTGAGCAACAAAAGCAAGCAATGCTTAGGGGCCTCAAACTTGAGGGGGGTCTCCCCGAAGGCCCATAAGCCCAAGTATAGTGTGTTAGGGGCCATTCCAAAAGGCCGTCCACATTTTTCAATTTAATTGAGTTTTAAAGGTCGGTAAATGGGGAGATGGGTACCTTAATAAATGTGCCCCAAGTCCCAAATGTATTTCAATTTTTAAAACGTTGGGAATTATGCCTAAATTTGTGTTAAACACCAGTTTTATGCTTGAATTTCCCTTCGAGGTTAGGACATTTTTGCTATCAGAAATATCTGGAAAAATATCGTGGATTTGGTAGAGAAACTGGTGCTTGGAAATTTATAGGATGAGATTTTGTATTGTTCCAACAAATTTGCTAGACGCCCTACGTTTCAAAAAAAAAATTAAGGACGTCTTATGAGGGAGGGTCTGAAATAAAATGGGCACCATGTAGGCAGCTAGGAGGTCTAATTTTTTGAATGAATTTGGGGGAAGTCCTTTTTGAATGAACCCTAAGCGGCTGTGAAACGGCTGTAAAACCACCGGGAGGGGTCCCTCATCGCTAGAACCCAAAAATAAATTTCACAAACATGTTTTTTAGAAACTTACCTCCCAGTCAAAACCAAAGAGAGTTTGTCGACTTTAGTTATTCTTTCAGAGGCAAACATTTCTCCTGGTTTCAAATGTTGTATTTCTTTCATGCAGTCAGCGATCTGCTTAAACTGCCTTCTGGATACCCTTAACGGAAGAAAGAGCTGTTTGTAGAGATTTTCTAAATTTTTTGGAAGTTTCACTGGCCTTAGCTGATAGATGATGATTACAGCGTGCACAAAGTTAATGACGAGAAATATGGCATTCCAGATGAATGTGTCTATGGCACAAAGTGTCACGTAACCCCACAAGGCAAAGAAAAAACTGCCCACAGCCAATGTAACTCGCAAATAGAGAATACCATAAATGCCATTGGGTGCTAAATAGCTAAGCAACAGAAAACTGTTGGCAGTTTGAAAATACCAGTGATTTAAAGGCAAAAACTTGGCACATATCTGCAAAATGTCGCTTGCCACTTCTGGTCCGTACACTTCGTAATCACTGTCATTGTATATGGGCGAAGCACTGGTAAACAATGAATTATTGAGGGGTAAAGAGGAATTCAAATTTTCCGGGAACATGTCTCCTCCAGACATTACGAAACCCGCAGTGAGGTAATTGAAGGCTTCTGAAGATCACTAGGTCAAAATCGATGCTCGGACATCTGCTTGGAAATCATTCACACACTGGAAAAAAATCCATGGTAGCTTATCAATTCCATATAATGCTATTTCCTCACACAAATTGGAAGATGAGCATCTCAATTAATTAGAAGATTGGCGCAAGCACGCAGCATCCACAAAATGATAACCGAACACTTGGACTTGGATCTGCAAAATAAAAGCGATGCTGCCTAGCACAGCATCACGAAAATTCTGCTTGCTTTTCATTGGTCAACCAAAACACGCTTATGCAATTTTTAATGCGTGGGCTAGAGGGTATACCGCGACCTTAGGGATATATTCACAAATAAAAAAAAGGTTCCAATTTTCTTTTGTTGTCCAAAGTTATGTTTTTTTTAATATTTGTCATTTTAAGTAATTGACGTCATATTTTTTGGTGTTAAATGCCTTATTCACAAACAACCGAATATCGTTTGGGTCTGAGCATGCGCACTTCAACTGTTTATTTTTAGTCCCCTCCCATAGTCTTGACTGCGACGACAACGCTGGACGTAAAAGCGCCGTTGTTGTCTCTGCTGCTGACCAAGACATTTAAAACGAATTAAAAGTCCAATTTTAGAGCATTACAACCCTATCCCTTTCAATGGGTCAAATATATGTTAGAACTCCGTATAAATTTAAATTTAAATTTTTGGGGCAGCTAATTTGCATACACTAAAAAATAAACTAATTTCAGTGTTTGTAATTCGAAAAACGGTGCATGGTCTCACAATTTCCCAATTCAAGATGGCGTTGCATTGGAGACTAGTCTGCTTATAGAAGCGCCGTTGCCCGGCTTATCACGTGAGCGGCATTGAGTGGCAGATCTCTTCGCGAACCTTGTTGTTCGTTGTGTAGATACAATGACCGACGCTGGATTTTTTCGTGTAAGTTAACCCGTATATTTCTTATTTTATTACTAGGTAGCGTTAGTCTCAAGCATAATGAAAAATGCTTTAAATTCAAAGGTTATTTGTTGCATTTGTATTGGCGTTCTCATGTATTTGTGGAATTGATTAGGTAGGCTGCTCGTAATGCGTTGTTCCGCCATGCAAAATGGCTACCTTCTTCTCGAAGCCATTGTCTTAACATTTTACCTACATAGGGTTAAAATTACAGTCGACTTCACTTTCTTTTGTTAATCTTAATGTTTGGGATTGGGAGTTCGACTTGTATGTTTTATGTATATAATGTTGTTTTGCAAAAAAGAAATGCGAGTTGAATGCATGCTTGCCTTTTTTGGATGTCTGACCCATAGAGGGCATGGTAATCGCAAATTTGTGAGACTATACGTACAAAGGTTTCTACTTTTTCTATGTTATTTGAACCACCTTCAGAAAAGTGTCTTAACTGAACAAATCTTGAATATAACCGAAAAACGTGGTTAAAACTACAAACGTAGATGACCATGCCTTTATCTTTTTGCTAAACAAAAAGGCAGTCTTTGTGTAATAATGTCACGTTTCTGTGATACCTGCATACATTTTTTCTTATCTAACGTAATTGAAAGACAGTAACCCGAACAACCTGCTAATTTGGTAGCAGTAGCAACTTGAAAGACTACCACAGCACGTGGTGTTATACAAATAAACATGCTTTTTAACAAAAAAAATTGAAGCCTTGAAAACTACACCATAAATATGGATGGGGTAAAGGTAACTCATTGACCAGGAAAGAGAAAACTAGTGTTATCCTGTATTTCAATACCTGCTTTTTTCATAAGTTATGACACGTGCATAGGCGTTCAGGCCATCACAATCAATCATCATGACACTTTCCTGGACATGAAGCTTGATCGTATCGCCTAAAAGTAGAAATTAAAAAAAGGTAGTTACTGAAATGCAATGTTAAATGACGTCAGACACGGATAAATATGTGTAACTTGTCATGGTGTGCACTACTTCTCCTGCAGCATGTTTAAAAAATGTTTTGAATTAGCTCTATTGGACAAGAAAGGGACTTTGAGTGCACATGCTATTTGATTGATGCAAGCTAGATATTTCGTATGGAATTGTTATATAGCAGGTAATTTATAAAATGCATATTATTTGTTATTTTTAGGGCACTAGTGCCGAACAGGACAATCGGTTTAGTGACAAGCAGAAGAAATTACTAAAGCAGATGAAATTTAATGATGTGCTTACTAGAAAGGTAGACAATTTTCAGAATTGCAAAAGTACCCATATTTATTTTTCGCAAATATTGATCATACGTAATTTATGTATAGGTGGACACTACAAAAATTAACTTGGACACAATAAAGCCATGGATTACAAGGAAGATAAATGACCTTCTGGGTATGGAAGATGATGTGATTGTGGATTTTGTGTTTAACCAGCTGGAAGAAAAGGTAAATTTTTTGGGGAAGCGTTTTTTTTACAACATTGTGTGCTTTTTCACATTTTATTTTTATAACACTGCGAAGCGAAGTTTAGTGATTATGGAAGTAGAATACATAGTAAATTGGATTTAATTCAATTCTTATTTAAACTGTCCCTTTGTATTATTTGGGAGAACTGTTCAAAATTGGGTTTACGATTTAAAAACTTTTAACAGATTTTCTTGCATGTGCCACACTTGTTAGAAATTTGTGTTGTATAAGTGTGCCATGTGGGCTTATCTCTCATGAATGAATGCACGTATACACAGTGCACACTACTACTACCTCAGAACAACCACCCATCCTAAAGTTCAGGCGTACACAGCTCTATAAGGGAAAACCTTGAGTGCCAGACATGTGCCATGACTTCTTTGTCCAACATCAGGTCCAAGGATGATGAACTTTGCCTAAAAATCTCAATGGTACATCTTTTTTTGTCAATATTTTTTTATCTTTTGATTGTTCTTGGTGATTTAATATTATGTCCTGTACATAAACTTGCAAGAAAATTATTTCTAAAGGCATAAGAACCTAGTAACCTAGGCTACTTCAAAATACTCTTGATAAATTTGCACCATGCATCATTCTTTTTTTTCCCAATAATTTACATTGCAATTTATATCACTATTAGAAATCGATTTTTTAAAAGTAAAATAAAATATAGTAAACAAAGGTAATGTCAGAGTTTCTCTTATGGTTGACAGCACCTTTAGATTTACTATTGCGGAGAATTATGCATAAGATTGAAAAGATTAATGGACGATTGGAAGAGTTTTTTGTTATTGGAGATTGAAACAGGTGTTAATTAGAAATAATAACGTCAATTGCACATTAACTTCTTAATTTAAAAAAAAAACCTTTATAATAGGTCATCAGTTTTTAGAGTTGTCGATGAATGTATTACAGTTAAAACTTAAGACTCTTTGTAAAATCATATTAAGTAATACTTTTTGACAAGGTATAACATGCTCTAGCAGTTTAATGAATTCCAAATTCATATCTGTATTGTCCTAAACATTGATGGCATTTTTAATGTTGTGGATTTGAGTGTCGTTAGCTATGATTGTGTGGTGCCCTGTACTAAACAAAGGATTCATTCAGTCTTCTAGGCATCACTTCCATCGTTTTGTTACCAATCAAGAACCAACTGGGCACACTGGATTGATTGATCTAAGGTGGTAGCAGGCAATGTGGGGGTTGGCATTCGATTCAGATGACTGACTGTACAAAGCTATTGATGTCGTTTTGTCCACTAAATAGCTCAGTTATTTGTTAAATGGCCTTGTCATCTGAGATCATTTTCTTTATTCTGTATGATTAGCATGTTGGGTCCTGGATGTAAGTCTGGTTAGCCTTACCGGTACTGTCTGTTTCAGTTTTCATCAAAAAGTGTATGTATAATAATTAGACAGGTTTTCTTTCTCTTTGTTTTTTTTTTAAAAAAAAATTGGATGAGTGCAAGTTCTTCAACTTTCTTTTTTAAAATAGTCTTTAAATATGGTTAATTATTTTCATTCGACTGAATAGGACTGGCCTTTACTTCTCAGATTTAGTAAACATTAGTTAATGCTATGTTTAGCAGAATAGCAGAGCTGCTACCACATCTTAACTAGTCTTAGAAATGACTTCTATTCCTTTCACTTTTTAGATTTATACAATTGAGTAATGTAAGATTTTATAAACAAATTTGTCTGGATTAGTTTTTACTAGGTCTTGACCATAAGTATTTGGATGATTAATTTTACATGTATGATTGGATGCAGGTGGAGGATTTTGGATTTTTATGCAGCTTGAAACTCATGGCTGAAATAGTTTGTCCGTCAATTATCGTTCGCCAAGTTCTTCTGGCTGTGTTCTCGTAATAAATTGTAGCCCATGTTAAAATTTACGTTTTAAGTTTAGTAAGCGATTGCATTCACAACCCAAAGAAATATTTCTCCTGGTGATATATATGGAATTATTTCTTACTTTTTGTGTTTGCAGCATCCCGATCCACGTCTGATGCAGATCAACTTGACTGGGTTTCTCAACGGGAAAAATGCCCGAGAATTTATGGCTGAACTCTGGGATCTGTTGTTAAGCGCTCAAGATAATATCGGCGGAATTCCTGCACAGTTTGTCGAACAGAAGAAAGAAGAAATTAAAAAGAAGCAGGTAGATACCCACAGTTTTACTTAATTATGATATTTTTTTTTTTTACGTGTGTTTGATGGTTGTTCTTGTATTTTTCAATAGGAGGAACAGGAAAAAATTCAAGAGTCGTTTAGAAGACAACAGGAAAAAAGTTGGGAAATTAGCAAATTAAGGGATCACGATTTTCCTAAATCGAAACATGACAAGGATTCCGAAAAGTCAAAACGTGATAAGTAAGGGAATAGTCGTTAATAAACAAATAGGATGGTAGTGAATTTTAAGTTAGTTGATGCAATAGTGTTTCATTGTAGAAATAGCCAATCAAAGGAGGATCCTAATGGCAGTGCTAAAGGCGATAATGGGAACCATTCACCAGCTCCTCATACTGATGACAAAGTTGAAATGAGAGGTCGCTCTGACCAGTGGAAGGCCAAGTCACGATCCAAGTCTCCTAAAAGACGTTCCAGTTCCAAGTCCCCTCTACGCAAGCGTTCTCACTCCAAATCACCTAAAAAGCGCTCACGGTCCAAATCGCCAAGGAAGCGCTCACGGTCCAAGTCGCCCAGGAAGCGTTCTCGCTCCAAATCTCCTAGGAAGCGTTCCCGATCCAAGTCACCGAGGAAACGTTCTCGATCCAAGACACCGAGGAGGCGGTCCAGATCTCCAAGAAAGCACTCTCGTTCTCCCCGAAGGAGATCTCACAGTCCAAAGCGCCGTGTCTCTCCTCGGCGCATATCGCCACGTCGAAGAAGCCCTGCTGTACATGCTTTGAGTCGCCGATCGCCACCAAGACGGTAAGACCTCAAATATGAAAATATTTAATTTTTTTGTTGTGCTTCTTAGTGTAGAGTCTGGTGTTGTTATGTAGGCATGAAAAACAGTTCTTAAGCACCTATGCTTATCACTGCACAATAGTGAATTCCTAGAACGACTTGGGGAATTTGTTAGTTAGTTAAATTGTGTTCAGAGCTTATAATGTGTTTAAAACACTTACAGACGCCCTTCACGCTCACATTCCTCATCAAACTCATCAGCTTCTTCATCACCAAAACGTGGCTCTAGCTCTCCCCCACCTAAAGTGCAAATATTGGCTGAAAAGAAGACTAAATCTTCCAGCTCATCAGCATCTTCCTCTCCATCATCTGGAAGAGGAGGTGACAGGGATGGTAAAGAAGGCTCCCCCGTTGACCTGCCTACAAAAAAAGATTCTGTCCAAAAAAAGAGAAACTACCGAACACACGAAGATGAAGACAGCTCGGACGGTGAAGGCGCTGGCTCGAAGGTTTCTGGAAACAAGGTATGCCGATTTCATTTTTGTTTTTTTGCAGTTAGCAGGCGAGTATATCAAAAAATCACCAATTAAATGAAAGGAGGGAAACGAAGCCTAATTTTATTGCATGATTTCTAAAGATATAGTTTCCTAAGATTATTGTCTGTGCAAATTTAACTTGACTGCAATTAACTTTCAGTGATGGTTAAGCTTACTGTCGTCTAAAGGTTTAGTGACATGTGTCAAGACCTACCGGTCTACAAGATTGCGTATCACAATTTTGTACAAGGTTTAATTCTTTGCCATCCCATCTGCACATAGGATGACGATCGAAATAGACGACAAGGAAGGCCTCGGAAGCCGTCAGTGTCCAAG
>JAQGAE010006375.1:0-10184 GCA_034696685.1 Julus scandinavius
CTGCAAGTGCCGTATCGATACGGCACTTGGTTGTGCAAAGTTTTAGAAATACATGTCCAAAGTATATATATAGGTAGTATACCCAATTGTTATAGGCCTTTTAAAAACAATGCCCATTGTGGGTAAAGGCATGAAATCCAATAACAACTAAAGGCAAGAAGGACAAGGGTCCTCCCAGAGCCGCTTCATCTATGGGAGTAGCCAAAACTCAGCCAATGCTCACAAGCTGCGATTCCATAGGCGCATATGCCAGTGTTAATACCACAAGCAGATGGTGTATACTAAAACCTTTTAAAAGTAGAGATTATATGGCCATTTTCAAGCACTGATCAATATTGAATTAATTTTAATAATCACTGTATATTTCCCTGTGACTCATTTAAAATGTATTTTGCAGATGTTTGTGTCCAATAACCTCAACAAATTCTTTTTTAAAGTAAGCAACCAATGTCATGCGCATGGGGCTGTATAGAAGTATATATTTGACCAACAAGGTAATAGCATTTAATAGTAAAAGTTACAAAACCATAGGACTGAAATGCTGTAATTATATTCAAATGATAAAAATCCCAAAATAATTGTCCATTAATTTCTAAAAAGATGCGCGAAATTCAACTATATATACTATATATCATGTCCAATTTGAAAATTAAATTTTTAAACACCAATAAGTGAAATGAATGTGTATAGATACTTCATGAGACGTATATACAGTATTAATAACATTGCATGATATGTTTCAATCTTTTTCAACTAACGACACACTAAACTAGGCTCAAAATTGTCGTTGCAAAATTGTCAAAGCACATCAATAATGTCTTTAACGAGAAGTTTCTTTCCATTTTATCAGCGAAATAAAAAAAATCACGTTTTGAATAAAATTATAAAAAATGTGTGAGCATTTTTAATACTTTCAATTTACAATACGTTTTACCAAAATAATCATTTTCGAACCTCAAACTTTATAGCGGCACCCCTGTAGAAAAACTGCTCTAAAGGGTATTATACATAAAAAAATCTATGCCATGCATTGTTGACTGGTTCGTATCCCAATTAAATGCATCATCTTGGCTTAAATTAGCGAAGAAAGCATTAATAACTATACTGTTACACTCCATCGAATTTTGTCTGAAATACGCAGCTGTCTGTCTGTTCCAAATAACCGGATTCCATTGTGCATATACGAATTATTTCTAAAACCTTTTCGGCTATTTTCCAGGTTGAGAGGGGGGTATTATAGAGTGGACCACCCTTATAGTAGCAGATATGCAATGTGACTTTTTTTTTAAAATTCCTCGGTATTGGTGACCTTCACGAAAATTCTTCGTCAACGCAATTTGCGCATGTGCCATCGTTGGTCGGCTCCTGCGTTGTCTGCCTGACACTATTTTGCAATCCATCTTCTTATTTCTCCCGACGTTGTTTTAACCAAGATGGATTAGCACCTGTCTAGCGCCCATTTTTCTTAATAAATTACTTTCTACTGTCTTACAAAATTCTATATAAAACTTATAAATACGAACAATAGCTGTCCCAATAGGATAAAAGACGCTTAAATTATAATTATCCTTAATCTAACTGCATGCATGCAGCTGGGATTTTCCCTCAACTCCATGTTGCCCTAATTCGACAAATGACAAGAACTACCGGTAGTCCTTATCATTTGTAAACAACATTTGCCAACAATCTTCCATAACCATATTAGAGGATTATGTTTTCTTAACATATCCATGGACCTAAAATAGAAGAATTATCATTTATACACTTTCCGAACTTATTGCAATGGATAACATACCGTAAAACATGGATTCTTTGAGACAGTTTTTGGTATTTTTCTGAAAAAGTGTTCAATGCATGGCCACATTTTTACTTTCTGATAAACAGGTGCAGGTATATTCCTATCAATTTCAGCCTCAAAGTTACTATACAATTGTAGTCAAAACACACTAGCGCCATCTATTTTCAAAACAGCTGGATTAGTGTATATAACGAATTATTTTTCCTGTGGGTAAATAAACTTTGCTAATATTCATTTGTTAAAACATGTGAAAAGTTTGTATCCATGGATGCACTGCAGCGCCATCACATTGTATACGGCTGAGGTCGCTAAGCGCCTTAAAACCATAAATAGATCGGCGGTTTATGGGACATGTGTTCCTCAAATCCCTGCTTTGTTTATTTATTGAAATTCAGCGTGGATTCCAGTAAAACTCTCCAATTTCAACTTCAAAGAATCTGGTCGTGACGTGGCGGATGTTTCCCCTGGTGATATCGGAACGCATATAACAGAGGCGATATAGAAGAAAAAAAAGACCGAAAAACAGGGGGCAAATATGTTATTGGGGGTAACGAAATAAGGGTCACACATAAGTGAAGAAGAAAGCAGGCAGATGGGAATGACACTGACTTGGAAACCCTAAAATGTCGAAAAAAGAGAAGGGTCGTTTGCCCCTACCCTCGTGTTCCCGCCAGCACACGTAATTCAACGTAATCCCTATGGCACCGAAAGCGACTTCCCTGCCCTCTGGGAATAGCACTCACAATTGAACCTCCCAAGATTGGAAGAAGGGGGATGACGCATTCTAAGGAGGGGTTAGAAGAAGAGGATGGGATAATACAGCGTGTCTTTTATCTGTTCAACTGTATATACGAACTTTTACAATTTCAGGGTGTCTAGTATAAATTTGCTGTAAAAATTCAAGGATACCAAGGTTTATTCTACACATTTTTAAGGACTCCTCCCACGAATAATTACCACAATATTTGTTGAATCAGTCACACATTTTTCTATAGAATTAAAAGTTTAAAAAAATAAGTTTTGTTATTTTGTTATACAGAATTTTTCCTATTAACAGGCAGAAATTTCCCGACGCGGACAGGAAATTCCAGCAAATCATGAGTTAACACGAATTTAATATATACACAATTTATTTTCATCCTTTTTCGAGAAGATAAAAATCAAGCACATTTGACGAATTTCATGCCGACTTAATTTCTGATTTTTCGCGAGAAATATAACTAAATTCAAATTGATTCTGCGGTTAATTGCGACTCATCCATGGAATTATAACATTTTCACCCAATTTATGTAATACAACCCCGCTAATCCTTAACTACGGTAATATCGGATTATCCGAAATGAAAATGTGCATTTTATGTACATTTGTTTACAAGTGCTATTATATATTCATCCATTTTGGATTCATTCAGTATATATCTTCTGAAAGTACATTATGTCCTTCTATATATGTTTTATATTCGTCGTTTACAAATTATATAAGTTATAGTTTCTTTTGGAAAAAAATTGGAAGTAATATATGTAACAACCTGCAATTTAAGAACACAAATGTATACATTTTCAACTTTTAAAAAAGAGCCATTTTGCATTTACAATTTTAAATATATAGCATGTATATTTTGTATAATATTGTATATACTGCTCGGATGATAAATTATTTGTAAAAGTTGAATGCATATATGTGTTAAACTATACTTAATTCTATTATCATAAATACAATAACAGGTATATTTAAAACTTTAAAAATATGCACTTTCTCCACAGTTGATTAAATTTTTTTCACATTTCAAGGAGGTTAAAAAAATTCTTAACATTTGTAAATTTACTTATTTAATGAAAACTAAGCTGCTCTCATAAGGTTTATGATGCGAATATAATAGCAATATACTGTCATATTAAATATTAAAATGGCAACGACAATTAGAAACAGTATATACCGTAAAAGTTGATATATATCTTAAAAAAATTGTGCTGGCCACCTCAAGAAGTTTAGCTGTATGCATGCAATGCAGTTATTTTGATAACAAAATTAATAGGCTTTCATCATCATGCAATTATAATTTATGCTTTATAACTGACACTTTTTAAAATGACATAGTGCGATAACCTTATACTTTGAAGGTTTCTTTAAAAAAAAATAATAAAAATAAACTTAAAACAACAATTAAAAGCACAAAAAACCTTGATTGAAATTGATGAATATATGCACTCAGGCAGCAGATTTATACAAAGTTAAGACCTCATTCACATAATTAAAAGATGAAAAATGGATGCGAATTTATTACAAACAGCATGTGTGGCCCTGCATGCCATTGGTCACGTCAGCTGACTTTTTTTGCTTGACTGAATCAAGTGTATCAGGAACGCGATTTTATAAATTATAATTAGTTTTCAAATATAAACCAAGAGTTTTCAAAAGAGTTGCTCGCAAAATGTAGCATAAATTTAATACAATCATTCGACAAGTGGTCAAATCTATAACTTTGGCAGGTAGAACAGCTCCCGTAATATGTAATTGGCAATTAAAAGCTCTAAACACAATAAATAAACATTTGCTCAACAATGTTTGGTTATTTATACTTTAAACTTTGCACATTGTTCAATAAACTGTGCATGATGACCAAATTTAAAATCGGTGAATAACAAATGTTAAAACAATTTAAAACGATATTTCTTTAACTTTAAAAAACCATTCTGCTTGAATATGCATACATTCATGGAGTAGGGTGTGAATTTAGCATAAGTATAACGCGTTGTTAATATAGCATTTTAACATTTTAAAACATGCATGTAAAATGTAATATTATTTCAATTATTTTCAGGTTTCCAAGACTCCCTATATAAACCGACAAAGACGCTATAATTCATGGGTTGCACCAACCAGGATATGATGGACGATTAGTTAATAAAGATTTTGAAGTATGAAGAGGAGTTTATAGTAATAACAACAATTTTTTAAGATGAACTTGAAATTAAAGCCTATATAAAGCGAATAATTTTTAACTTTATTTAAAATGGTAAATTTGTGAATAAAACGTACAAGTTAAAATCAAAAAATAAATCTTATTTCTTACAAATTTACTCGATTTTAGACATAATAATATAGCTCGCACCAGTGTATATATATATATATATGGTGCATATACGCGGTAAGAATTTTAAATTGAATTTATCATACACGAATAAAACAGCTGATTAGCAAAAAAATGTAGTTGTGTGAAGTTATTCCTTTTATCAAACATCAAATAAAGTTGATACTCGTATATCGCATTTCATTTTTTTTTAATGGTAACTAATATATAAACAAGGCTTATATTGACAAAAAAAAGATGGCGTCTGGCGGCCATGTTTCGAGCCGCCTCTCGTCCGCTGACCTGTCCCTTAAGCCCATCCCTGGGACAGCGTTGTCAATAGCTAGGGGAGTTGACGACCAATCGGTCCAATGCCCTGTCACGTGACCCCTCCACCCCTGGCTGTTTTTCCCCCTTACCCCCCACCCTTAGGAAATGCCAGCCGGCCTCCTTTGTGCCAAAAGTCGACATCTTAGTTTTGCTTGATACTAAGCCGAATAATTTTATAGTAGTGGCAAGAAAAATCGCTCTTCAGATCACCATTTTACGACTAAACGGTAAGTAACACGCCATTAATTCAGCGAAATTATTTGACTATCAATTAAGCAGTAAAGAGGGCGTCCAAAGCTATAAACAGCCCTCTTATTATAAGCGGCCATTTTGGATTTTCCAATCGATGTCATCGCCGCGGTAGGCCTTAATGAATACGATAACAAATTTTATTGAAATAATAACGACATTCAGAGGCAGGATGGGATTGATATTTATGATAGGTTCGTGTGCCAGGAGTAAAAAAAAAAAACATTTGATAAGCCTAAGCCTTGCTAAACGAATTAGTCCTAATGGCACTGATCAAATGTTATTCATAATTGTTCCACTTAATAAATATATAATTACGAAATCTTGTAAATATATATGCACTTGCTACTTACGCATGCAGATCGCATATTTGCGAAACTGCACCAAGTTCATTACAGCTAATATAACAAGTATGAAATTATACAGTTTATAATACGTCGATTAAAAGTATATAATGGTTGTTAACATGAATCTTTTTGCATTGAGTATGCAGTTTTATACAACTTAAAGCAGTGATTGAAATGTAGCAATATATTATGTATAATGAAACGATGTTTTGCAGTTTTTAATACAGTTATTTTAGCGTTTGTGCATGTGGAGCAATTTAATTCATCACCTTGGTATAACCAACGGACACCACCAGCATATCACGATTTCTTAAATAATTAAATGTATATAATTCGTATAGTTTTGTGCAATATGTTTGATATATATATACATATTTCTGCAGTTATGGTAACTTTATTTGGATATTTATGTAAGTGTTAAGCTCGTTAATAACTAAATCATTAGAGAATTATTTTAAATCGCATTTACTTTGTAAACTTTAAAAATGGGCCATATTTGGTAAATATAAAGATGGTCTAGTCGAGCATATATGTACATGCACTATATAGAAAAAGATATACAAGCTTATATATACGGCAATTACAAATTACAAGGCTATAATTACTCATATACATTCAAGGCGTTGCACGCATATATAGTCGGGAGTATGGGCTAGACGATTTAACAGCTTAATTTTATAGCTGATAAAAGCAAATATATTACAACAATAAATTGTACGTCAAGAAAACTGTGCTTTTGCGTGCCATAATATATATATATTTCTGTTTGGATAATTTTATGCTTGCATGTACTTAAGCAAGATGAATTCATGGCTATAATTTTCGTATCAGATTTAAAGTAAATATAAAACGTAAAGATTTTCAGAATTATTTGCATTTTATTGTTGCGCTTATTTTTTTGCAATTAGTTTTCATGATTTAATATTATTGTGATAAATTTAGTATATGCCATTTCACATGATTTTGATGCAATCGACTAGAAACATCAAACACTTCTCCAATAAAGCTTAGAGAAAGCTAAACAAATACAATGAAAATTATTAAATATGACTTAATAAATAAACAATTTTGCGGACACCCTGTCTACAAAAATAACAAAATAACCCACGTACATAACCATATATACATGTCCCATATTTTTATGTCTGGAACATTTATGGCCATATATGGCGTATTATGTCCATATATGGAGAAAAAACTTAACATTGCATGCATGGGCTTAAGATAGCTCAAAAGTAATCATATGGCGCGCATATTGAAATACAGAAACTATATAAAAGTGCACAATGGGCATAATATTCATTATTCCAAATACCTCATTCTTTCCAAACGTATTTAGGGCCAAACCAGTATTTACGGCTGTTAAGTACATATGTATATACACCACAGTATACCAAATTTTCAATTAATGTATATAAACCCTGTAAATCATGGAGGGCATAAAATCATACTAGATTAAAAATAGGGAAATTTGGTGATTGAAGGGGAAGGCGGTTTCTGAGGATGTAAAATTGGCAGCTATATATAATATGCAAATGCGATGGCCATGAGAATCCCCGGAATGAGTCCTTCTTTTTCAATTAAAATAAGGCGAATCTGTTTACGAAACAATCGCGTTTGTCGTCTAAATACAGCCCGGAATACTCGCTAGGGGAATCGGAAACGCGATAAGCATCCGCGCATGCGCAGAGCAAGACTGGAGCTTCTAAGGTCTATGAGGAGAGGCCCAAAAGGAGGAAGGAAATGGGTGTTTGGTGTAATTGAAAACATTACTCATTGCTTTCATGGCGGAAAATCGATCGTTTCGAGGGGTTGGGTATATACAGAATGTGCGCGAAAACACACGTGACCAATAGGCATCACTGTTAAAAACCAGCACTTCCATTTAGATCACGGGAGGCCATAGGGAAAAATCTCGCCTTTTCCTTTTTTTTCTAATGCACATGTCCCATTCCAGATTTTAAATATAAAACATGAAAATAGCACAAATATACACACCAGGTGGCAATGAACTTTTAGCACATTTGGAGCAGTTTCGTGATTGTTATAAATCAAGGAGAAGCGCCGTATAGACAAGCCGATGACGCCATCGATCAGAACCCTATATAAAGGCGACAAGACGAGGGTAGAATAGACATGTCTATTTTTAAGTAAAATGCATCCAAGGTTGGCATTACGTATATATACCAACGCCATTTTTCCAAAGAAAAGTATTTGTAGAATTTACATTTCTTGAAAAAAAAAACATTTCGGATTTATTTATATATCTAAGCTTAGAAGAGGGCGCTTCTATAAGAAAATCCAACTTTCAGACAATGCAATGGAATCCTCAGTAGACGCCATTTTTAACCATGTCATGGTTAGGTATACATTTCTAAAAAACGTCTCCCCACATTGATGATGCTGAGATAACTATATGTTACCTTCCATGCATTAATCTTGTGTAACATGGTATTCTTATGTTTTCAGTAGGGTATACTGAGTTGAATTTATAGATAAAAACAATTCGTCAACACAATATCAAAAACACATGACCATCGAATATATCCAGTGTATTTTAAGCATGATATTCTGGTAAATGTCCCATTTATAACATGAGGGTTTAAAGTTGGCCTAACATATATTTGCGGAGACATAGCTTATATACAGTGTAATAGATGGGAATATCCAACATTATTCATGACAAAGGAAGATTTCACCACCAGGGGAACATAAAAGGAATAATAAAATGATGAGAAAAGCCATTGAAAAGCGAAGGGGGATGAAGAAAATGGCGTTTCAGATTATGAAAATACCGTTAGAGATGCAAACAACGTCATAAAAGATAACACACATGCCAAATAACTTTAAAGCAAATAAATTTTCGTTGTCTGAACATTATTGAGCGCCTCATATGAATAGGGTATAACGAAAACATTATGTCAATATATTTTTATGATCAGCAGATTATAGCAACATGTATATATAGCCTGAAACAAACTTTTTTATACATCTAGTTTGTGAATGCTTTAAATATCCTTAACAAGCATATTTGGGTATAGATTCAGCAATTTCAAATCAAAAACCATGCAAAACTAATCAATCAATGGGAAAATTACATATGGTAATTCTGTAGAGTGGCCGTATTTCCATCATGCATTTTCTGATATGCCCAAATATTATGTCCAAAGTAGCCCCCAAACATACCCATAAGTACGAGCATGTGACTACACATTAATTACATCACATATACAAGTTAAATTTAGGAGGTTTTCCCCTAAAGTCCATGATGATCAACTATACCACGTTTAAGTCCCCCTCTCTTTTTTCTAATTTTTGACAAAGCCATGCAAACTTTTTGGACATGTTCTCGTTACGTAAATAGAAACAGAAAGTGGGCCATAAAACCGCCGAAATTTGACCCATTTCCTTAGCTATTATATAAAATCGCAGACAAAACAGAAGGCATATAGGGGAAAAGGTCAGTAATTGACCATCCCAGGCGGCTACCCAACATAAAAATACACCTGAAAAAAAAAAACGCGATTGAACCTTTAGGGCATAATTTAGAAGTTTCCTGCACACAATACACAAGGTGTTTTTTAAGGGCAATCCCAGTCTGGTAAAAGTGTTACCGAAATAGGTGTCAGAGCATCCCATGTGAATTCTGTTATAGAAAAGGTTAAAGGTATTCTAGACATAACCATAAAAAACACCCCAAAATCTTTTTATAGTTACAACAGGACATGGCTCCTAGAGGCGTTATGGACGTTTTCTTCATTGTATATAGGTACCCAACCTTAAACACCCCACGTTTTTTACCTATTTATGGTATAATTAAGCTCATTATTTAGACTTTCGCCTCGTATACAAACTCATTTTGTGGAATTATGAGTTTGTAAGGTGGACATTAAGCGCAAAAATTCCACAATTATACCCATCAAACATCAATACCCACACAAACCCTCAATTATATATCGTGAAATTCCTAAGTTATTACGGCAGGGAAAGTTATCAAAAGCAATAAAACTCACCATTAATAACGGGCAATTAATAGCTGAATTTGACGTGAAAATAAACGACGAGAATGCGGCGTTTACAAGAGAAAATTGTTTATCAATTTCATATTTTTTGATGCTCACCAATGAAATCGTAAAAAAAGAAAACGACCAATAACTGAAATAATAACTCTTTGTCAGTACCAAATGCTGACCAATTGCTGGTGACCAATTTCTACGAGTTACTCCTGTGGGTCTATTACCACTGTCGCAATTGGTTGACGAAATACCCCCCAGAGGGCGCTGCTCGTCGCTTTTTGTGTGGGAGGGCGTTTCATAAAGCCGGGTCTCCACCAAGGCGTACATGTACGTATATACACGTTTTTTACAAACATATGCAAAAAAGTTTGCC
>JAQGAE010006376.1:0-10184 GCA_034696685.1 Julus scandinavius
GCATAATCCTGTAATTTCAATGGGCCAAAACACAACTTCTATATTCCATGTAACTGCTGCCATTGTAGAACACTAACTAAACTGGACAGGATATTGCAGATATATACAAAGACCCTTCCTTAAACTTATTTTGTTAAAAATAAACCTTCAAAGACCCTTCCCCTTATGTTTTTACCCTTGTTGAAGGGCACAAAATTGGCCAAAGTACCTATAAGTTATGAAAGAACCTTAGTCAAATGAGTTTCTTTTGTAGGTGTCTGTATTAAGAACCTTCCCCCCTTTTTAATGACTTTTTTTACACTCCCGTGTGAAATTTGGCAAAAGAACCTTTAAAACACCTTTATTTTTTAGAGTGTAGGAGTGCCATCATTTCAAAACTTCTCCTGAATCTCCTCCGTTTTCCTGCTTAGTTGATTTTTACACCTCTGCTTTTGGAAGCATGTTCCTAAAATCATGTTTTGATGTTTCGTGTTTCTGTGTTTTTTGCTTTTGCTCCGTGCTTTCCTTGGTGTGGACCCAGCTATAGCCGTGTTCAAAAAACCGAACAATTGTTCACTTGCATAATTTGCATTGAAATACTTCAAATGCAGATATACGAGTTCTTCCTTAAATAAAAATCATTTCCATATACTAGATATACAAGTAGTTTCATAAATACAAATCAGTGTCATATACAATTGTATATAGCACTGATTTCTGGAGAGAGTCCCCAATGTACTTTTATAAAAAATATATTAACAAAACTACTTTTTCAAATAAAAAATAAAAACAAAATCAACACCTTTTCATATAACCTACAGGACGTGTTATTTCTTATTGAAAATTATCCAAAAAATAATTATAAATTCATTTAAAAATTCATAGTTAAAATAGTCATAACTTAGTTTTCTCTGGAAAGGATAAAAAATAATGAAACTTAAGATATGTTGGAATTTATGTACCTCTAAAGAAAAACAAGATTTGTTGACAATGACAAATGATATTAAATTATATCAATCGAATCAAAGATTTTCTGAATGTGTGCAAAAATTCAGCATAAATGAGCAAGTTTATTCAGGGTGATATTTTCGTATTAATAGACCTATTTTCACGAATTTCTAGAACAAAATTGAGTACTTGGGAAAAGCCATTTTCCAACCTGTGATTGGCCCTATCAAGCATCTGTCCCCGAGCTTTCTTATTTGGAGACCTATAATTCTAGATGGCAGTGTCTCAGGTGATCTGTTGGTCAATGCAGTTCTGTCCTTGGTACGTGATTATTTTTTTTTGTATTAATTTTAAGCCAAAGGTGTTATGAAACGGCAGGCAATGGCTCAGTTTTTGACTTTCTAGAAAGATGATGACATCAACGAGAATTTGGAAACTGCGAGTTCAGGAAACGACGAAATTGTCGAGCTTCCTAGTGAAGTAAAACCAAAACTGACGTCAGTTAATTTGGAGGCAAGTGAAATTCTGCTTTTAAACGATTTTGATGTGACATGAAAAACAAACCTTTTGCAAGCGATTCTCTTTAGTAAATGGCTAATTTTTCTCCCGTAAATTTACTTCTGTATATAACATTAGTGATACTCAAACAGACCCCAAAATGTCGCACACGTCTGCAATTTAGCAGTTTCTGGGGCTGGACCTACTGCAATAGGGTTTGCAGAAATTGCTCTCGTAGTCGAACTGAACAGGCCTGAGCCAGCTGCAATTGTGCCCATTTCACAAAAGACACTTAATTTGTGGACCTTGGCACAACTACTTGAATCTAATGCACATATGCACCATATGTGGGCCAAATGCAGATAGCCCAATTGCCAAGTGATAACATATTTAGTATATTCAAAATTAAACGTGTTCTATATTTCATTGCAGTTTTTCATTGCATATAAACTAAAAACTAATTAATCGTTTCTGCTGCATATGTGCATGTACATGAGTAGTGTAGTTACATACTATTGTGATGATCCCCTAAGGTATGTCCTGCGCAAGGTAAAAATGCAGGTGGTATGTGGCCGGTTGGCGGGAGATATGTGGTTGCGTAAGGTGATGCAGAGTGGAAGATTCGAGAAGGAACTTCATTCCTGCTGCCCAGGTTGCCACCAGGGTGGGTGGAATATGATATAAAAGGGAACCTGGGTCAGAAGGAGAGTTAGTTCGGTTTTTTTTGCCTGACCAAGCTGGCCAGCCTCTCTTTTATTTTGTGATATATTATGTTCCTTTGAGAAGTCCCGCGAGTTGGCAGGCAATGTCAACGTTTTTTTTTTATATATTAGTTTGTACAGTAAAATATTTTGAATTCTTCATCGCGAGGTGAGCTGCACGCCCTCACATGGTGGAGGTTGGGTTTTGACCTGACAGTCCCAGTACTTTGGATTTTTTCCCCGTGTCAATCGGATCATGGACGTTAGTGCAAGGGCCGAAGGTATGTTGACCCGTGCACGGGCAAATGCAAATATGATTAATTTGGCTGTGCAGGATCAGCTGCTGGCCCTAATGGTTTGGTGGCCCAATCGACGCCGTTGATAGAAAAAAGGCGTGAGAAGGACCACCCCACCCAGTGGCAGTTAGCGTTACAGGCCTGGAGGGGTCGGCCAGCGAATTGTTGGCTCAAGCAAATCATGTTATATATGGGCACCACATTCAGCGTCCTCCTGGAATGGGGGTATTGGAAGACCTGGATGTTACAATTGATATACCAGATAGGATGGATGGAGCACGTGTCATGGAACAGCGGTGCCCTTTGGGCCCTATGCCAGTATTCGGAAACCTTCAAGCTCCCAGACATATGCATGATGGCATGGGTGATGTCTCTGAATTTCTAAATGCCTTTGAAGGTATGGTCCAAGACGAAGGATTGCCATTGGACGCTTATGTGCGACGATTGCATGGCCATCTTACGGGCCAAGCGGCTAGATGGTTCGCCATGCGTTCTCAGCAGTTGTTGCAATTACCTTGGCCGCAGTTGGTGGGCCAATTGCAACTGTTTTTTGGCTCAACTATGTATAGTCTTTGGTTGTGGCAGAAATATTTGACAAGAAAACAGGGAATGAATGAGTCCGTACGCAGTTATTTGATCGAGATGTCATCCATGGCCAACTCACTTAATACGAGGACACCACCCAGTGACACAAACAAGATAATTCTGGCACGGTTATTACCCTTCTATCACCTGGCCCTGGGGGGGCAGGCGATTTGCTACATTGGAGGACTTATATGTAATTCTCATTTATTTCAAAGAATCTTATGCATTCACCAAGCCGGATATCTTGCGGCCCCCGCCACTAATTGCTTCAGCTTTTCAGCCACAGGTGCCTCCTGCAGTTCAGAGGGGGGCAGGATTAGCTCAGGTGGTTTTCTGGTCATGGTCTGGGTTGGGGCATTACCGTCGAGACTGTCCAAGAAAGAGAGCCCCATGGAATGGCGTAGCTTCCGTTCATGAACCAGATAGGGTAGAGGTGACTCAGCTGCTGGCCTCAAGAGTTGAGGAGAAGGCGGTGATCTTGCCTTTGGGCTATACAGGTGACGCAGGTACCACGTGGTCAAGATGCCCCTTGGGACGAGTGGGCCGCTTCGCCAACAGTGATGTTAACCATTAGAGAACGTTCGGCGGTTATGACTGTGGATAGTGGTGCAGTTTTGTCGGTCTTGTCGGTTTACCTGATGTCCTATTTTGGGCTGTCCTTGTTGCCTGGTAGGCCATTGCGCCGTTTTTACGATGTGTCACAGCAGGACATCAAATTTTTGGGTGAGACTGAGGCCATGGTTACGGTGGGAGGATGTAAATTTGTTCATCGATTTAGGGTGCGGCAGCAGCCAAAGCAAGTGGCCCTGCTGGAGGGGGAAGGGGGTTGTCATCGTGCGGGGCTGGTGATTTTACCGGTTTCACAGACTTTTTGTTACCAAGACGCGCCAGATATTCAATTTCCATTCGCACGTGCTGAGGGATTGATCACCCCGGAATGGGTGGATACATCGAAACAGGCTATACTATTGCAAGAGGAAGAGGAGTCTCCACAGCAGAGAGGGGATAGACTGCTACAGCTCCCCGTGCGGTTGCTACAACCGGTGACTTTGGCCCCCTGTTCGGAGTCTATGGTGATGTGTGTGCTTCCAAAGCAAGCCCGGAAAGGTGACATTGTGTTGATAGAGGCCCTCCAATTGGAAGGAGCCTCGGTCTGCGTGGCGCGTGGAATTATGGCTGTAAAGGGTAATAGTTGTTGTCTTTTCCAGATGGCTAATTTGACGGCAGAGGCCCTAACGCTAAAGGACGGCTCATTGGTGGCATCTCTTTCCTCACTGAAGGACCCTGAGATGGCACTAGGGATTAGAGCGGATGGCATTGGATCTGCTATGGGGGACTCAAACTTGGTTATGATGACATATTGTTGGACTCATTATTAAACTTGGGCCCTACTCTTTCGAAGGCCCAGCAAAGAAAATTAAGACATTTATTAATTGGGTTTCATAGGGCATTTGCTCTGTCTGTACATGAATTGGGATTGAGTAAGTTATTACCGCATTCAATTTATACAGGAGATAGCCCTCCTGTTTACGTGGCCCCTAGGCGGTCATCCCCTAGGGTTTGGGAGATTATTAGACAGGAGTTGGGCGAAATATTGCATCAGGGGGTGGTTACCCCTAAAAAGAGTCGTTATTCAAGTCCTGTGGTACTGGTAAGGAAGAAAGATGGCTCAGTTAGATTTTGTGTTGATTACCAGAAGAAAAATCAGGCTACAATTGTAGATAGTTACCCTCTGCCTAGAATTGATGATGCATTATATGCTATGCAGGGCTCTTCATGGTTTGCAATGCTTGATATGATGTCTGGATACTGGCAGGGGCCAATGGATAGAAGGGATAAGGAGAAAACTGCCTTCTCCTGTTCAGAGGGCCATTTTGAGTTTGCCCGTATGCCATTTGGGCTTTGTAATGCGCCTGCTACAATGCAGCATGGGTTAGATCAGATTTTCTTTCAATTAAAGTGGGAGGCCTGTTTGGTTTACCTGGATGACATCATAGTGTTTGCCCCTACATTTCCATTATTTTTGGAAAGGCTAACTGCAGTGTTTGACTTGTTGTTGGCACATAATATCTGGTTGAAGCCCTCAAAGTGTTTTTTTTAGTTTGAACAGGTTCGATATTTGGGGCATGTGGTAAGTGCTCAGAAAGTTGCCACCGACCTTGATAAGACTTGTGCAGTACAAAATTTTCCGAGGTCCAAAGTACGGAAAGGGATAAAAAGTTTTTTGGGGTTATGTGGGTACTATCGTAGGTTTGTGGAGGGATTTGCCACCATTGCTAGGCCACTCATTGATTTGACCCGTGACAATGTACCTTTTGTATGGTCATTATTGTGTGAGGATAGTTTTATCCGATTGTAGGAAGCTTTATGTACAGCCCCGATTTTGGCAATGTTTGTTCCAGGGGCCCCGTTAAGGTTGCATACAGATGCATCACAACCGGACCTGGGTGCCATTTTGTACCAAGGTGATAAGACGGATCAGCAGGTTCTGGCAGGTTTCCTGTTACTGGCGCAGACCCGCTACACCGTGACCGAGTTGGAGGCCCTGGCAAATGTGTGGGCAGCAGAAAAATTAAGACATTATCTTTTTTAAATAAGGTGACAATTGTCACCGATCACCATGCCTTATGTTATCTCAGATCTTTGAAAAATCCGTCTAATCGGCTTGGTCGATGGGCAGCTAGAATGGAGGAATTTAACTATGATGTTGAATAAAAGAAGGGCGGTTTTCATGTTGATGTGGACTGTCTAAGTAGATATCCCGTGCCCGAGTTGGGAAATGGTCTACCATTGAGAATGATGCTTATATATATATTTTGCAAACACAAGTGAATATGGCTCAGGAGCAGCAGAATGACCGTTCATTGGATGCATTGCGTGACAAAGCCACAAGCGGGTCAGTTACCACAAGGGGTTATGTGATTTTGGGAATACGTTATATTTTTTCCACTTATCAGAACTCCCACGGTTGTTTTTGGTGGTGCCCGAACATTTGCATAAGGGTATTATCCGTCTTTGTCACGATCATCCTTTGGCAGGTCATTTTGGGTGTACTAAAACTATGACCCGGTTAATTAGGGCATATTATTGGCCCCAGATGAAGGTTACTATGAGTCGTTAAGTAAGCTCTTGCCCCCAGTGTCAGCTTAACAAAATTCCTTAAACATTAACTCCGGGATTATTGGAGCCTATTTCTGTTGAGGAGCCAGCGATGAATTGGGGTTTTGACTTCGCTGGCCCTTTTCCTAAATCTGCGGGGCGGACCGCCTATTGATTGTCGCCGTGGACTATGGCACACAATTTTGTGTGGTCGCCCCAGTTAAACAAGCGAATGTAGTGGCAATTGAAAAATTTGTTCTGGGGCTCTTTGATAGTTTTAGTGTGCCTAAGTTCCTCATCTCGGATAGTGGAACCCCCAATTGAGCAAGAGGGCCCAGGAGTTTTTCCGTACATATGGTATACAGCATAGGGCATCCACCCCCTATCATCAGCAGGCGGATGGATTGGCGGAACGTCTGATACAGACCCTACTGGTGTCTGTGAACACCATGGCCCCAGGGAGTGTTTGTGGGGGGATGGCCTACTGCGTTGGCTCGGGCTGTGGCAGCATATAATTTCTCTGAGCAGGTGTTGTTGCAGGCCTCACTGTGCGACGTTATGCATGGGTTCCAGCCGCGATTACTGGTCCATAATATAATGGGACAGCCCCTTGTGATGGGTCCTGAAGTCCCATTGAGGGAGGGTCGCATAAGGGTGGGAGATGCGTTGGTTGCTGCCCAGAGGAAGCAAAAGGCCTATTTTGATAAGAGCCGGTGATTTGCTAGTTTTAATGTGGGGGAGTGGGTGCTTAAACACGATTTAGCGCCTGCCTGAAAGGGCCAGGGGAAGTTTCAGGCACCATATCATAGGCCGTATCAAATTTTGGAGCGAATCTCAGATGTTAATTATGCGATAAGGGACATGCGGCGTGGATGGGGCCCGGGTTCAGTTTTTCACATTAGCAATTTGAAGCGCTATCAGCCAAAAGGGGTGCCACAGGTTTTGTTAATGCAGCCGCAAAAATTTAAATTTGGCACAAAAGTTGGGTGCAATTGGTGCATGCGCATAGACCCACTTACCCTCGAGTTGGGTTTGATAGTGGAATCGGCCAGTTTGATGGTGCGTAGCCAGCAGCTATTTCCTTTGTCTTCTGTTCGATCCATGCCTTCTCAGGTAAGTTCGATTTTGTTAATGCAATGTGCGTCCTTTTCGGGAACCGTGCGTGCCTGGCCTTTGGTGTTGACCGCTGGGTTGTCATTGTGTGGAGGGGGTTGTCAAAGAGCGGTTTAGATGCAGGAAAAGGTAACTTGTGGAAGCATGTGCGTTTGTTTTCTAGAAGGTTCGTAGTTATGGCACACCGTTCTGTGCAGAGTACCGTCGCCATGAAAGTGACGGTGTCAACGGACTGTGACTGAAATATTGGCTGGGGTGGATTTGTATCCTGAAGATGGGCCCCGAACTTTTAGTCCTAGTCAGGCGGGACAAGGAGCACGTCCGTCCTTAGGGAAGTCACGACCGCCGTGTTTCCAGTCGCGTGGGCGGTATGGGCAGCCACGTGCGCAGTGCAGTCAACCGCAGGCCCGAGATGACCAACCGCAGGCACAAAATGGTGCTAGACAGCAGGCCCCAACACCTAGAAGCCGGGGCGACCGGATGGGGGTGGACGCTTCAGGGAGCTGGAGCCTCCGTGAATTCCACACCTGCGCCAGTCCCATGGGGGGCGGACTCCCGTCTGCAGGCAATGGAACTAAAGACTGGGACCAGGAGTTGGCAGAGGCAGCTCGTCACCCGAATCCCCCATGACAGGGGGCATTTATTGTAAAGTTGCCCCCTGGTATGGATGAACTACCACCAAATTTTGCCTTCCCGCGACTGATGCCGCCGGTTGTTTAACTGGCCCTGGATGCGACTGTAAATCAAAGACACCGCCGGCAGAGGGCACGACAATTGGAGCTCGATAACTAAATTGTGGGCTGTAGACTGGATCATTGGGCTTAGGTCTGCGGGCCCAATTGGATTAATAATTTGTTTTATTGTTTTATTGTTTTATTGTTGTTATTTTTTATATATATATATTTTGTGGCCTAAATAGGTTTTGATGCAGTTATCATTGTTGTTGCCCAGGGACTGGTCAACTCTTAGGGGAGGAGTGTGATGATCCCCTAAGGAATGTCCGGCGCATGGTAAAAATGCGGGCGGTATGTGGCCAGTTGTTGGGAGATATGTGGTTGCGTAAAGTGACGCAGAGTGGAAGGTTCAAGAAGGAACTTCATTCCTGCTGCCCAGGTTGCCACCAGGGTGGGTGGAATATGATATAAAAGGAAAACCTGGGTCAGCGGGAGAGTTAGTTCGGTTTTTGGGGCCTGACCAAGCTGGTCTGCCTCTCTTTTATTTTGTGATATATTATGTTCCTTTGAGAAGTCCCGCTAGTTGGCGGGCAATGTCAACGTCGTTTTTTTATATATTAGTTTGTACAGTAAAATATTTCGAATTCTTCATCGTGTCGCCGTTGTTTTTTTACGCGGAAAAGTCGCGAAGTGAGCTGCGCGCCCTCACACTATTTTATGCTGTATACAGTGTATTTGTACTGTTTTTTTGTAATTTTAAAATTATTTTATATCATTTTAAGTTCATAAATTTATAAAAAGTTCTATGAAAAACATGGTAATGTGGGGATTCCGGGGAAAGAAGAGCAACGGTAACCGAACAAGTATATAAAGCCTGGTCTACACCAATGAAAGCACGGAGCAAAAGCAGAAACATGCTTTCAGGAGCATGCTTCCAAAATTAGAGGTGTAAACACCAAAAGAAAAAGAAGGAACAGCGGCGCATAAGTTTTGAAATGATGACGCTCCTAAGCCCAGTCCAAACTATTAAAAAACACGGAGCAAATGCAGAGTTTCACAAACATGTTTCTTAACAAGTTTTGCTAAACATGTCCGGTGTTCGATCACTCAAATCGCGGTGAAGATAAAAGAAAAAAGTGTTTTTGTGTCCTAGCGCATGTACCAAGGGATATGCACTGCCAAAGACTCATTGAAGGACCTGGAAACTGAAAACGAAGTAAGGACGTTTATTACTGATACCCAAATCGTAAGTATTTAAATGATTGAAATTTTAAACTAATATAAACAAATAAATATTCTGAAATTAATTTTTATTTGGTTTTACTGAAATGAACATTTATGCAAAGAACTTAGCAAAGCAAGGCGTGCACGCACAGTTTACACTCATCTGCACCATTTACAGAGCATGCGCACAGTAGAAATGGACTTTGCGTAGCTGTGTAAACAAATGTACGCATTTGTTTACAACATTTTACGTCAGTCGTGTGCAAAAATCCAACGAAAATAGAAAATTTGGATCCTTCAGAGCTAAATCCTTCTGTGTAAATGGTGTACACATGTGTAAACGGTGCGTGCACGCCTGACTTAACGCTATGGTGATATCGAATATAGCCAATGAAATGTTCATTTCAGAATATTTATTTGTTTATATTAATTTAAAATTTCAATCACTTAAATACTTACGATTTGTGTATCAGTAATAAACGTTTATACTTCGTTTCCTTTGGCCCTTTTCTAGATGGAGCGCCATAAGTTGAATCCATTTGCTCAGTGTTTTGCTCCTATAATTTACTACAATTTGGACGCCATGGTTTTGAAAGCATGAAAACATGCAAACTCAAAAGCATGTTTTTTGAAATCATGGACTTGGCAAATAATTTCAAAAACTCTGCTCTTGCTTTTAGTCTGGAGTCTGTGCCAGGTTAACTTACTACAAAGCCAACTGACCGGGGCAGACCTCCACGTCGTTGTATGGGACCCTACGGCGAAAATGGGGCCTACGTGGCACCACACGGTGGCGAGGCCAATTCAGGTGGTACGGCCGAGTACATCCTTGATACAAGCGCCATAAAGTGGGAACATTTGTTTCCTTTGATCTTTACCATGCACATCTTGGGCGATTGGTGGGGTAACGCTTTCGGCTTTTCATTAGGGAAACCTAATTGGTTAAATTTCCATGTCGCCTACCATGACTAAGGCTTTCGTGGTTGTCCACAGTTTCTAGGCAACCGGAAGTTATTTTAAAAATCGATCACGGCCGTGCTCTTTCCTCTCTTCATATCTACGTATTA
>JAQGAE010006377.1:0-10182 GCA_034696685.1 Julus scandinavius
AATTAACGGACATTTTTCAAACTTGTTTATTAATTTAAAAAAAATCTACCAGCTCAAAGTGAAAAACGAAAAACTGATACCATTGCTGATTTATCAAGCTATTTTAAACAAATTTTATTTTTATTTAATCTCTTTGTTTGGCTGTAATAATTGTGTTTTAAAATTTCACCCATTGAAAGTGATAGGGTTGTGATCCAGCTTAAGAATTTTCAAAACTCAGGTTCTTTGGAAAACGTATTTACAGAGCTCTACTGTAGCTTTAATTTTTTCATCTTATAATCCATTTTGCTTTTTTTGATATAGTGATGGGATTTGATCCAAACACAAAGTTTGAAGAGGTTCAAAATTCTACAGTTTTGCATCTGGCAGCCTCTCATGGTCATCTTATTCTGGTCCACGTATTGATACAGGCTGGGGCCTCTTTAGATGCAATGGATACTCTTTTGCAAACGCCAATTATGCTGTCCATTGATAATGGACACAACCTTGTTACACAGTACCTTATTAAGGCCGGAGCAACTCTTGATGCAAGGGTGAGGATGTCAAAAATAGATTGTAGAATTCTTACAATACCTAACTTTGGTTGTTATTGAATACTTTATGATTGCTAAATGAATTAAATAGGAATTGTGATGGGTGGAGTTATAATTTTGGCATTATTATAAGGTTGAGATATAAGAATTGTTTTTTTCTCAATTATATTGCATTAATTAAGGGATTAGAAAATATTTTGGTGTGCATTAATTCAAAACCTGAGTTAGGAAATTGCAAAATATATTGTAATATAATTTGCAGAAAAAATAATTGTTTTATAAAAAAAATTGTAGTCCGGGCATTTTGAAATTATAACTAACTTGCATTGTTGCATTGAGCCGAATATTCTCATGCAACTCAAGACTAATGTTATATTTGTTTTTTTATTTGTCATACAAATTTACTGATGCATTTTCTTGTTTAGGGTGAAGATGGTATGACAGCGTTGCATTTAGCTGCCAAAGCTGGTCAGCTGGAGATTTGTCGGTTGATTTTAGATACTGGAAAAGTAAATGTAAACATTCACGATGATGGGGGGTGGACGCCTCTTGTTTGGTCAGCTGAACACCGACACTTGCCAGTTGTAAAATTTCTACTGGAAAGAGGAAGTGATCCCAATCTCAGGGATAATGTAAGTTGATTTGAAAATCAATGTTTTGATTGATTATTCAGAAATTCAAGATTTGCTCTAATTCGTATTTTTACCATACCTATTAAGGGGGATTACGACCCTTTCCCTTTCAATGGGTGAAATTTGCAAAGACACTCACAGTCAAACAAAAAGAGATTAAATAAAAATAAAAATTGTTTAAAATAGCTTAAATCAGCAAGGGGCTTCGCTTGTCGTTTTTCACTTTAAAATAGTAGATTTTTAAAAGTAATATTTACTAAATTATTATTTGAATTTTTCCACTCACAACTTGCCTATCTCATGCTGCCACCTGCTGGCATCGTGTGCAAAGTAACGGACATTTTTCAAACTTGTATATTAATTTTAAAAGAATCTACCATTTCAAAGTGAAAAACGACAAGCGGAGCCCCTTGCTGATCCATCAAGCCACCCCAAACCTCCCTCATTCAACTGTGAGTATCTTTGCAAACATGGCCCATTGAAAAGGATAGAGTTTGATCCCTCTTAAGAAATATAATGTCGGGCTTTGATTATATAGAAAAAATTGCTTGCAAAATGTTGGCGAATCCATATGATAGCTTGATAATAGCTTCCACTCTCAATTATTAAGTGCCTGCTTAAATGAATCATCGCCTTTTCGGTTATATATTGATAGATTGATTTATTGCAAATATTGTATTGTGTTCAGCAGCCTTGAGATACTAATGGGGTCCTATTTACACCTTGGGTTACCGGATTATGTGCCAGAAGCATGGAAAATCGGGAAATTCGTGTTAAATACTAGTTTGTTTGAATTTCCTTCCTGCATCAGGGAATGTTTCGTAATCGGAAAAACCTTTTTAACAAAATTTCCGATTTTTTGGAAAATTAAGAGAAAATTTAAGGGATGAACCTTGCAATCCTTGAAATAGACTTGAACATTTTTTACCGCAAATTTACTGTGAGTACATGTACATGTCTTTCAGTTGCAATCCATGTATTGACATGACATAATTTGCTTATATTAATGAATCGAATTCGCGATAGATAAATCATTTATCTCAATATAAACCTATATCGCATTTTATAATTATGGCACTTTTTCGATTTACGTTCCACAATGCTTCGTTATACGGCCAAAAAAAACTTATATAGATTGATTCGTTATACGGCTTTTCGCTTTACGGCCAATTTTTCCGGATCGTATCTAGGTCGTAAAGCGAGGTATGGGTGGGTGTATGTGTATTTAACCAAATAGGGGCTCAGAATTCGTTAATTTTTTTTAAGAGGGTTCCAATTTGTACTTTTCTGTTTGCTGTAGAAATCACTATTTTACTGATAGATTGAGTTTCCTGAAAGTACTGCTCAAATCATTTCATTTGTTTTGAATATCAGGAACACAACATCGCTTTACACTGGTCAGCATTTTCTGGGAGTTTGGAGATTTCGGAGATTTTCTTAAATCATGGCTGTGATTTGAATAGTGTCAACGAGCATGGTGATACACCTTTGTGAGTTTTTTTCTTCATTATATGGGTGTTTTTAATTACAAACGTTGAATGCATTTGGTTGATTTGGTTAACATTTTCTTTTTCAGGCATGTTGCGGCCCGGCAGGACAAGTATGAATGCGTCATGTAAGTGGAAGATCCGAAGGTTTGCATCTGACTCTTTTTTGGATCGATCTGATGTACTTAGTGCTTTCTTTTGAATCCAACAGGTTACTTCTTGCTAGGAATGCCAACGTGGATACTCTGAACAAAGAAAATGAAACGCCAATGATGGTTTGTCTTTTATTGTTTGAAACCTTTTCTAATGCCCTCTAATTTCTTCTAATTTCATGACTGTTATCGTGTTGATTTTTAGTGTTGTCCAGATAACAATTCGCAGTCGTGGCTAGCACTAAGCATGACTAATCACTTGAAGAAAATAACGGGAAACCGGACTATCCGATCAGAAGTTATTGTTCATAAGTATGCTTGTTTAGTAGTCTTTATGCAAAGTTTGTCATGGTGATGCAACAGAAACGTAAGCTCTTTAACATTTTCTGTATGAAAGCAGCATATGGCAGTGATGTTTGTTTTGTGGTTTCTTCTATTTGTTGGAATTCTTCACAAAGAACAAAATGTTTTTAACTGATATAAGTCAAGCACTCTTCTTTCTTATATTGCATGTGCTCTCATGGAAAGTTTTAGCATGAAATAAATATGCAAATAATTAAAATGATGAAGTATGCAGAGCTCAATGGTAATGCTTTCCAATAAAGTATACATTCCTTGATGCTTGTGCTACCATTGCCATAAGCTGCTTTTGCAAAGGTACAAATAAGGTACCGGAATTACATGATGAAAACATCGGTGTGACATTCTTCGTGGAGTCCGAACGATTGTTTCATTAACACTGATTGGTATTAATTTGTCTTCATCCCACAGAGATATCACTAGAGGCAAAGAACAGAATCCTATTCAGTGTGTTAATCGTGAGGATGGTGAAACTGCCCCTACGGACTTCTTATACATTCGAGAGAATTGCGAAACGTTGCCTATTAACATTGACCGCTCCATTGCTGCACTCCAGGTTAGTACTACAGTAAATTTGGTAGAATTGTCAGTTTTAATATCCCAATTTTCTTGAATATAAATTATTTTTGCAAAACTAGTTCTAACAATAGAATTAAACTACATTTTTGAGCTTTGGAGCACTATTTTTCAACTGCTCATCTACCAGAGTTTTTGAAAAGCTATTTTTAGATAATAATTTTAGATAGAAAACTTATGCAAGATTTCTGTTTCCAAGTCAATTCTTTATTATTTCTCACAGATATATTTAATAAAAATAAATAATTTGCTTGGAAACAGAAATTTCGCATAAAACTACAGCATAATTTTTCGGTATTTCAATAAAAATCTATCATTAGTGACAATTGTGTGCCTTGTTCAGTGTAAATTGTCCCACTTATTAAGTCTCGCATTTGCAATCCATGCATTGATATGTTTGATCCAACAATATATTAAGCGATATTGGCGAATTGAGGTATATCATTATTTTGATTACAAAGTCTATAATGGAAAAGTTCATGTATGTAGTGCTGGTGTTATTATACTTCTTAAATCATTAACCGTACAAAAATGTATGGATTGAGATGACATTTCGCTAAGATTCCATACAAATTGGCTCCTGTTTTCTGCCAAAAACACCAGTCGTCCTTTGGAAGGCCTATAAGCTTTCACGTTTTATTCACGTGGCCAGGATGTTAAGGAATTAATTATGCTAGCGTTTTCCAATTAATTGTTGTCCCGAAATTTTTTCAAATTTTGTATACAACAATGGAATCCCTTACACAATTTTTACCATAACAAACACATATGGTATATCATTTTCATTTTTTTGTGGAACAATATTTGGGGAATGCTTTGTTATACAAATTACGCTAAAAGATAAATACATGGGTTGTGACTTGCAGACATACAGGAAAAGTGACGTTACAATACCACACCTGGTATCGTAATAAAACTTCTTAAGCTGGGAAAAGTTAAGATTAACCTTATGTGGCTTTTCTTCGGCTTTTAAAATGCGACCTCTTACAGGGGATATATTATTAAGCAGGAACTTCTACGATATGTAGTTAGATATAAAATAAATTCAATCATAAATGTCTAAAGTTGCATTGGTTCCACTAGGGTTATAAGTTTGAAGATTGCTGTTTCAAAGCATCGTAACAAACATTTACAACATTTAATAATCAATGGCAAATTTAAAGTTGACACTTTTGGCATCCTACACAGAGAAAAATGAATGTCACGTTGACCATTGTTGTGACCTTACAATTCTTCTTTAGTTGTCCATTTTCCCAGGGTTGATACAATAGAACTGTTTTTACTATACTACATTTCACAAAGGATGTAAAAAGGGCAAACTTAAAAATACCCTAAAATTTCTATAATGTTCTAGATTACCTATATTCAAAACTTTATTTTTTCTTCATGCTAAGGATGGCTATTTTTGCCAGAATATTGTTTTTTTAATGAATATATTCACCTCTTTTTTTTTCAGAGCTGTCTGTGTGAGGACGATTGTTCTTCACCAAATTGCACTTGTGGCACTATGAGTTTAAAATGTTGGTATGATAAAGAGGGCAAACTCATTGACGAGTTCAATCTTGCTGATCCTCCCATGATCTTTGAGTGTAACCGTGCTTGCTGCTGTTGGACCTCTTGTAACAACAGGGTTATTCAGCATGGTATAACGTAAGTCCAAGAAAACAGTTTTCTAAAGTACTTTCTACCTCACTCCACTTGGTACTTTACTTTTTTCTAACGTCTTATTTGTTATTTTACCACTTGCTTTACTGTCTCTTAATTTTTTTTTTCTACAGTTGTCGCCTCCAGTTGTTTCGTACTGTTAGCAAAGGATGGGGAGTTCGAGCATTGAGGGATATTCCGAAGGGAACATTCATTTGCGAGTAAGTTTTTTGTGTTCGATCAAATTAAGTCTTCATTTTTTTTGCTTACCTACATTTGGAGATTTAATTCGTTCCATCTTCAACTGGTTGGGGGATATTAATTATGGAGACTTGGTGATGTCATGAATACTTCATTTACTCATCACATTGTATTTTGTGTGACATCACCATGCCTCCATAATTAACATTTGGAGGATATATCATTTTCTGTTGCATTAATTCTTCTGAAGTTTTTGACAGTTCTCCAAACTTTATGCTTTTAAAGAATATCTTCTGAATATCACTCATACAAAACAACAACTAAAATAATGTACGGAATTACCATGTTTTTTATACTTTTGGTAGTAATTGATATTCCTCGTTGTGAATTTATCACACGCAAAAAATAACATTTAAGAGTTAATACTAAGAGTTATACGTTTTCTTAATTCATTCGCTTAGGTTTGGAAATTAAATTAGACTATGATTTTTTCAACAGATATGTGGGAGAATTGATATCAGATTTAGAAGCTGATCAGCGGGAGGACGACTCATATCTCTTTGACTTGGATAACAGGGTAGGAAACAATTCAATTATTCATTTCAAGTCGGTTTTGTTAGTTTTGCTGTTTTATGGATTAAAACTAAAGCCAAAGAAAGTGATTTCTGAGCATTGTTGCCGCAGTTAATCTAATATTAACAGATAGCGCAAACAAAACTATAAGTGAATAAGCCTTGTGTATTCATATTTCTATTATTCTGTCTCGGATACGTCGTCTCGCCACGTGCTATCTTTATTACTGATTTGAATTGTATTTGACATTAAATTGGCAGTGTGATTCGCAAAAAAGCTGTTTCAACATCATTGAAATGCACCGTTTCCTCTGGCACTTGTTTCCACACTCGAAGATAACCTGCAAGCCCGTTTCGATTTGTTGGCGTCTGTAACGCGGCGACCGACAGACGAGTAGTTTCGCTGATGTGAGAAACAGAAGCGATAATGACAGCAATTAGATTTTCATTAATTGGCTATAAATTAATTATTGCTTTGCTTCCCATAGTAGCAGTCTTCTCTGACTAAATTGATTTTTTCAATGTGTATGTTCTACATATTCAGTTCTTATTCGTTGGACTGAACCTGGATTTTTTACCAATAAAAAATTAATTTAAGGTTAATGAAACTAAAAGCTGTAATTTTAAGTGGGATAGGAATGCCACATTTATTTAACAAAAATTTACAAAAGCTTTGGGCAGGCAAGCTATGATTAAAATCAACTGTTTGATTTATTCCTTTGGTGTCACGTATATGTTCAGATTTTATTTTGTTGTTCAAATTAATTTTGCAAGTCGTTAAATATTAAGCGCAAAAAAAGCATTACATGTTTTTAAAGATTTTAACTTAAAAATACAATTGTTGAGATAGTATTTTTCACATGTACAGATGGGGTCCTATTTATACCTTGGGTTTTTGGGCTATGTTCCAACACCACAACAATATCTAGCCAAGTCTTACGGTCTTGGAAATCAGGAAAGTCGGGAAATGTTCTTGAATTTGTATTGCTTGAAATTCGTCTTAAACACTAGTTTATGCTTGAATTTCCTGCTTGCATAAGGAAATTTCCTTTAATTGGAAAAATCCTTTATTTGGAGAAGAAAAAATATTGGGGTAATTGGTCTTGGGAGGGGCAATTGAAAATTTAAGAAATGAACCTTGAAATCCTTGAAATATGCAAATCTACTAGGCACCCTGCACAAGGACTGTTAGCTAAAATTGTATAAATCAAGAGATAGGTATATTCTTTTTTTAAATTATCTTTTATTTCTGTGAGATATAAATTATAATTTAACGGTTAGATGTCTCAGTATTACATTTGCAAAACGTACATATAAATATATAAATGGTAATGTAGTGGAGGACAATAACAGAAAACAATACATTGCTTTTGTTTTATACATTTGGCGTTTTTCCTTTGGATTAAACAAGTGCATCTGAGAAACAATCTTGCGATGGTTTGAGATACGTTAACCTTAATATTTTTCATCACAAATAATTGCTTTACGAAGTCCTTTTGCTTTCAGCTTTGTTTACAGTAAAAGGTCGCGTATTGTGAAGTTATTAAGAGAAAGGAAAAATTTATTGACAAACGTTTCTCAAATGAAAAGCTCCAGACAATCTCCTGGTAGTCTGCGGCATGATTTGAGAGGCACAATAATTTATGGTTATCAAGTTGGAGTGAGTGAAATGGATAAGTTTAGTTGGCACAAACATTGTTTGTAACTTTATTTTTATTTACCAGTTGCAATTGTTTTATCCAATACTGTACTTATGGGATTGAGAGTATAGACAGTAGTTAATTATTTTGTATGCGACTGTTATGAGTACAATGCATGAAAGACTAAAGGCACTTTGATGAGTTTATGTACTTTCTCCCACTTTCGTTAAATTGCTTTTTCAAATTTTCTTTACAGTTTAGTTATTTCGTTTTTCGTTAATATTTTAAAAGGCTTTTAGCGCAAATACGGTGTTATCATTAAGTGCTGTAAAGTGAAATTCACCTTTTGTTGTTTTATGCCATTTTTATAAAAAAATGTAACAGAATAAGTAAAACTAAATGCTGCTCTTAATGTTCTATAAGGTCATAGTTTTGCCAGATTTCCATTCATTTTCTAGCTTAAACTCAAACTTTTGTAGTCTATACATTCGCCTGCAAAATTGATTTCGATACCTGCAAATAGCCTTATTCGGGTTCATCACCACCTAATGGCGCATGACATGGAATTTCCGTATGGTCGTGGCCTTATGCTGTTGAAGTGTGTTGCTATTTTGTAAATTGATTCCATGTCAAATGCTCATATATGCCTTTACTGAACCATAACTTCATTGAATTAATATTTAATGTTCTGGCTTAAATTTATATATTTTTCGTTTACTTCTGAACGCTTGAGTCGCATCTGATGTAAGATTTTCGATTACAAATTGTTGGGAGTTTATTTTAAGCGAACAATTTTTTTCTTATCAAATTGTGTTGTTTGGCAACAAATTCTATTTTTGGCCACAGCGAGGACTGAACTCATAAGCAAAATAGCTATAGTAAAAATCCGGGCAATGTGCAATCAGTATGTTTTATCGCAAGGCTAAATATAAATTTAAAATCAACAAAAAGAACGACAATACGTCATTGTACTATGACAATATTGAATAAATAGGAATATTTTTCATTCGTTTTTTTTTTTTTGCAGTTTATAAAAATGAAAACAATCGTTAGTGGAATTTAAAAGAACTTGTTCAACAAATCCCTGTCGTTCAGTTGTTGACAACTGGTGGACGATATGCAAACCTTATGGTTTTTCTCAATGTTCTTGAGATGCTTTTC
Organism: Julus scandinavius; assembly: GCA_034696685.1. Lineage (NCBI taxonomy): Eukaryota > Metazoa > Arthropoda > Diplopoda > Julida > Julidae > Julus > Julus scandinavius. Next base: position 8,959 of record JAQGAE010006377.1, read on the forward strand.
TTTGCAAACCTGGGGCAATTTCCCTATATAAACCTCCTCTGCAGGCTTTGAGATTTACCAGTAATGGAAAAAACTGCTATTTTATCGTGATGTTAATTTTGGAGCAAGCTAGTTTTCATGCAATGTTGCACTCACGTTTCTTACTTTAACACAGCTATATTTTTTAAATCGATCTTCCAGATTTTGGATTGAGGCGTTTTTCTCACATTTCTGTTTAAAAACTGTGATTACACTCAACACTCTTTCTCCAAGCAGTAATTGCAATTTACTTGTATAATTTGTGTGTATAACTTAGTTTGTTATACCATGTTATCTTTTTTCTTCTTGAGGATTTCCTGTCGCCCTGTATCATTTCTAAGTATTACAATACCGATGCAAAATGATCGGATCAGTCGAAGGAAGATGTTTCCACGGCAACCATCAGCATTGGCTTTCAATTGAAAACTGTTGCCGAGGACCTGTTGCCAAGCACCCTCGTGACCCAATACTCGTTATAGCAACAACAGCTTCTTCTTCTTCTTCTCTATGTTATTGTTGTTGTTATGCTTCGTTTATTTGTAATAATCATTAATGGTCCCCGCTAGCTCGTCATCATTAATACGAAATTGCGCGTGAATGCTGTGTTCCAATTGTTTCGTGCTGCTACTCAGGCTTGAAACTGTTTTTTCTCTGGCAGTGTTTCCGCTTGCGATGCCCCATCTGCTCGTTTTCTTATCAGAGTTCTGGTGTTTCGTGTTCCTGCTTTGTTTTATTTCTATGTTTTATTTCTTGGTGTCTCAGAAACCCCATGAACCGCTCAGAAACCGGTTCATTTCAATTCCACTCGATACACTCATTTACTTTGCTAGGTCACTCAATGCAAATGAATTTTCATTGGGGTAAATTTGAAGGAAATTTCTTGTATGGTAGCTGAACACTAATGCTGAAACTGAGATGTTTGATGTTTTCTTAGTCCATCCCTTAAAGAGGTTCCGTCACTTTGGACTGATTTCTCGATAATAGCCACACTCAATACGGAAAGTGCCTTCATTCGGGATAAATTTGAAGGAAGTGTCTTGCATATCCAGTTTACTGGAAATTGCCTTCAATTTTTACTCGACTTTTACTGTAGCGATTTCAGGTTTTTAACTGTGTACTTTATATACATAGGGTGAATACTTAATTATTTCACAACTTTTGCCTTATGTTTTCGGAAAAAGAACACGGTTATGAATGTTTTTTGTT
>JAQGAE010006378.1:0-10181 GCA_034696685.1 Julus scandinavius
GAGCTTGGAGGTTGGACGGATGAGCAGAAAGTGAGAATAGCACGATGCAGGATGGTAGGCATCGCTTCTAAGTTTGCTATGAGTGAGGCAGTGAAAGTGATCATTGACTTCGACACTTTTAAGGGTATGATAATAAAGAGGTTTGCTTATGTCCATCAACTATCCGAATGAGGAACTTGACAACCAGATTACAAAACAAGGGTGAGCACCTCAGGGATTTTGTTAATCGATTGCAAACCTTGGCAGATAAATATTTTGCTGAAACATTAACAGATCCAGCGAGTAGGACAGCTTCGCAAGGACTATATGAAGCACAGCTCCTCGGAAAATTTACAACTGGACTTCGTGATCCAGTAGGAAGGTTAGTTATGAGTAGGAATCCTAAGACCTTCCTTAAGGCTATTGATGTGGCGACTCAAGAGATAGAGAACGAATGGTTTAAGGATAATCGGACCAGTGTATGGGGCACAAACAAAGAGGAGGAGGTCTTAAGGAATGAGATACAATCATTGGTACAGAGATTGACACAGCTTGAGTTGAGCATTGCACCCCAGAGAAATTGTTATGGTGGGAACAGAACAGGTATAACTCCACGGAGAAATGGAAATCAGAACTGTTTCACCTGTGGTAAATATGGACATTACGCTCGGGAATGTCCAAGTTCCAGGTGCGGCTACTGTGGAATGCTTGGGCATGAGGTGAGGGACTGTTGGTCTAAAAATGGAAGGCCACACAATCAGCCACCCCCAAAAAACGGAGTGTTGGGGGTCGAGAAACTACCCTCGCCGCATTAAGCCTAAAGAGGAGCATACCAAGTACCGCACATTGCCGTGCCATCAGAGATGTCACTATGGTGGTTAACATCAAAGGAAAGGACTATACTTTCTTGGTGGATACGGGAAGTCAAGTAACACTTTTGTGTGGGGAAAGTGCGAAAAACAACCTGGATGCCATAGAGAGGGTGCCCTATAGTACATACAGAAGTGTTACAGGAGATCCTTTGCGAACAATTGGGAAGGCAACAATTAAATTCTAAATCGGAAAGATGGACTTCCAACATCTTTGTGTATTTTTGGATCAAGCATGTTTTGGAAATCAGATTGACGGAATCTTAGGGGCTCACTTCTTGGAGGAATAAGAAGCTGTCATTCGGATGGGGAAAATAGCAACTTTTAAGCAAAACCCAAATGAAGCCATTGAACTTGGTTATACAGCTGTATCTCCGGGTAGAGCCAAGGATACGAGGTTTTTTTGTTGCACAAAGGAGTTCTCGCTAAGAGCAGGAGGAATGGCAATGGCAGAGGGTCACTTAGGAAAAGCAGGAAAGCAGGAATAGCTTGAAGTTGGAGTAATAGAGCAATTGAACAAAGGAGTGCAAGGGCTGGCTGTCAGAAGGATTATCTGTTTGGCCAGCTTAATGTCAAATGTACCCATTCAGGTGTGTAACTTTACCCAGCAGAAGATCAAGGTAAGAAAAGGAATGCGAATAGCGAGTATCAGTCCAATAGGGGAGAGCAAGGAGTTCCCAAGAAATACAGAGATTCTGAGCAAACTCCTGGAACAGTCAGATCTGGGTGATCTAGACTCAGGATGGAGGACCAAATTGCAGCAGGAAATTGGTAGATATCTTAAGGTAATACAATGGACTGATGGAGAGCTAGGAGAGTGTTCAGTGGTTAAGCATTACATTCACATATTAGATGAGAGACCCTTATATCAGAGACCATATAGAGTTCCATATGCACAACAATGAGTCTTGAATCAGGAGATGCAAGACATGGAGGACAAGGGTGTAATACGACCCTCAGAATCCCCATGGTCAGCTCCTATAGTTATGGTGAAGAAGAAGGATGGGGGCATGAGTATGTGCATAGACTATCGAAAGTTGAACGAGGTCACACGGACTGACCGGTACCCTATACCTCTGATCCACGAGACATTGGACAAGTTAGGGAGAGCAAAGTGGTTCTGTGCTTTAGATTTAGAGAGTGGCTATTGGCAAATCCACATGGATTCGGAATCGAAGGAGAAAACTGCCTTTACAATTCCAGGAAAGGGTCGTTATGAGTTCAACATGATGCCATTTGGTTTGAAGAATGCACCCGCCACATTTCAAAGGACAATGGAAGTTATTCTAAGAGGTTTAGTGGATAATATTTGTTTTGTGTACCTGGATGACATAATCATCTTTGGTGAGTCCAAGAGAGAAATGCTTAGGAATCTGGAGGCAGTTCTGCAAAAATTGGAAAAAGTATGGTTGAAAATAAAATTATCAAAATGCTCATTTATGAAAGATGAAGATAAATATTTGGGTCATATTGTTTTTAACAAAGGGATTAAACTTAATCCTGCTAAGACTTAAATTATTAAACATTTCCTGAGACCAAAAACGGTGAAAGAAATTCTGGGATTTGTGGGCTTAGTAGGGTACTATCGGAAGTTTATTCAAAATGTTGCTTGAATTGCAAGACCCCTAACCCTATTAACTAGAAAGGAAGTAGTATTTGTTTGGGAGGTTAAACAGCAAGAAGCATTTGATTCATTAAGAAACAGTTTAATTGAGCAACCTATTCTGGTTTACCCAGATTTCACTAAGTCATTTGTATTAACAACAGATGCGTCAGGTTATGCCATGGGAGCAATTCTTTCCCAGATGCATGAAGGTCATACATTGCCAATAGCATATGTTAGTCAGCAGTTGAACAAGGCAGAACAAAATTATTTCACTACTAGGAGGGAGTGTTTAACCATAGTATGGGCTATAAAGCACTTTAGATGCTATTTATATGGAAGGAATTTTGAAATCATAACTGACCATAGACCTCTGAAATGGTTGATGAATGTAAAGGATCTAACTTCAAGGTTGGCACAATGGAACCTTATCAGGACTATGATTTTGAAATAACTCATAAGCCAGGAGCGCAGCAAACTCATGTGGATTGCTTAAGCCGAATTGTGAGTGTGGTCAGGAAAGGAGAGGTTAATGAAAATTTCCCAAAACCAATCTTGACTCGCTACACAATAAAAGAGGCTCAAATGGAGGATTCTAAGTTAGGTAAGGTGATCAAAGAAATAGAGTAAGGGGTTGACAAGTCCCCCTTCCATCTCTATAGTGATGGAATTCTGTTTAGGAAAGACAGATCTGAGCAAAGTGAATGGAGGAGAGAAGCATTTGAACAAATGGTCGTCGGATATTATGGGCATTTCATGATGCACCATACTCAGCGCATCAAGGGCCAGGTAAAACATTTAGGAAGTTGAAAAGTTTGTTCTACTGGGAATCAATGTGAGTCAACATTACGAATTATTGCCAAAATTGTCCTCAGTGTCAGATTAGGAAGGGTCATGGGAGGATTAGTTCACCATTGCAACTCTTAAAACCAGTACAACAGAAATTCGAGAGAGTTAGTATGGATGTAATGGGTCCATTACCCACTAGTCTAACAGGGAAGAAATACATTCTAAGGGTCATCGACCACTTGACCCATTACGTGTTGGTTTTCGCTATGGAAGATCACAAAGCGGAAACGATTGCCAGGATATTTGTGGAGCAGGTGGTGTTGCCATATGGGGCGCCACTCCATCTATTGACAGACCGAGGCACGAACTTTGTGTCAGAATTGATGAGAAAGGTCTGTAGGCTGCTGAAAATCAAGCAGGTGCAAGCACTGTGTTACCCACTCCCCCTTTCAAAAAAGTCACCTCCATTCGGAAGTGGCCGTGTAACATTACTTTATGGGATGCAGGGAACACCAAAGGGGTAGTGTAACCCGGGCTCTGATTCTCGGAAGCGCTAGGGATTTCTGTTCCCTTGATTTGGAGGTAAAGATAATGGAGGGACGTCCGTGTGTGACAAACAGAGTAGACAAACTTAGCATTAAACCAGTGTTTTATTTAAACATATGCAAGCAAAAGAACACTACACAAATATCCAGAGGTCTGATAGATTCTCTGGTCAGGGTCCTCTTGACCCTGGGCGTAGCATAGCTACATTCACAACTGAAATAAAGTACCTAACACTTGAACATAAAGGAGGGTAACCCTAACATACTTAACTACATACACTTTCCCTAAACCTAACTAAGTCTAGGGCAAAATAAGATTCATGCTCACCAACAGCAGTCAGTAGTTTTCGTCTGGGGCAAAAACTCAAGGGAACCGAACTCCCTTGTTACTTTTAGTGGTAGATATGTAGTTTCCTCTCCTGTAGTCTGGTGAAAGCTCTCCTGAGCTCTGGTCCGTAGACTGTGTCCGTAGACCACTCTTTTTAACTCTCCTCTTTGACTTCCTGCCTAACTGACTCCTTTGGTTGAAAACTCTGGCCTTTTATATGATTTGGTTAAATCTACTGGAATCCACTGCATTCTGGGAGCTGGGCCCACCTAATTTTATTCCTATATATTGATGAGTTTTCTGTATCTTTAATGAGTTACTCACTCGAGCATTGAGGGAGTTGGGTGTCTTCTTTTCTGCTTTCCATTGTTAGGTCTATTCTTGTTAGGTCTGACACTAAAGACTTGAAGGTTCCAGAAATCAAGGGCTTCCTTGAGAGATACTTCTTGTGTCTTAACAGTCTTGGAATCAGTCATTACGGGCAGTTTTCGTAAGGAGAGCTTCTTATTTCTTGGCCCCCGAATCCAGGTTTCATGGAGTTTTCCGAAACTCCACCAGGCCTCCTAGGGTTTCCATATATGGAGAAAATGAAAACCTTGTCATTGGATTCGTCGGCTCCTTCTGTGTCACAGTTCCTTTAGTTATTCTGACATCATCTGGTTGAAACTCGGATGACGTGACCTGGCTCTCTGATTGGTTGTTGGGGGACTAGCCCTGTGACTTCTACACTTTATAAGCCAATGCTAAGTCCAGCAAGAGTCAAAAGGCAGGGGGAAACTATGCCTTTCCTTGGTCCCAGGAGTGATTTTTGTTTTGTTTTTCTCTTTCTTTTCCCCACCACTCTCCCTTGTTCTTCAACTTTATTTTCATGTCTTCATTTCTCAGGCCGTTACAACTGCATATCTCTCACATGCAAATGGGGCAACGAAAAGGTACAATCAGACACTGGCTAACTCTTTATCACATTATGTACAGCAGAGTCAGAGAGATTGGGACTCATGGATTCCTTATGTAACAAGTGCCTACAACTCAATCCCCCATACTAGCACCAATGAAGCACCCTTCTTTCTGATGTTTGGGTAAGATTACAACATGCCAATGGAGGATATATTGACACCACGGAGGGTGCTAACAAACCTGGATGACCAATACCACGAGGAAGTAAGGTTGCGCATGCGGTTAGCTTATGAGGAAGCAGCTAAACAGTTGGAAGCCCACTTTCTGAAAGCAAAGAAGCAGTTTGATAAGAGCACCAAAGTACCATCGTTTAAGGTAGGATATGTAGTATATTTGAAGGTAGGCCAACACAAACTGGGTGTGGGGAAGAATATAGCCCCTCACTGGGAAGGGCCATACCATGTTGTTGCTCAGACTGGTGCAGTGAAATATGAGATCCAGAAGGGAGGTGAATGCAAAAAAAGTATATGCAAGTAGACTTAAACCAGGGAAAATCCGGAATGATCCCTTGGCTCTAGATCTAGGTAGGCCAGGAGAACAAGACGAAGAGGTGGTGGATCTAGCAGATACCACCCACCAGTACAATTTAAGAGACAGAATCAGAACTGTCCACTAAGCTGATGAAAAAAAAGAGCATGGATGGAAAGACAGTCAAGGGAAAGGCAAAGGTCCTAATAAAGCAATTGGGAGTCTGCTTAATGGAAGTGCACATAGAGATCTTAGTACAAAGGAGCAAGAGTTACTCCGAAAGTACCAAGATGGGGTGCCAAGCAAGAGACTTGAACCCGTGGTTGGAATGGCTTGTCCACCTGGATACTCAGTTGAGTTCAAGGGAGGACCAGGCCTCTGGCCACCTGTTAAGGATGGGTCAGTGCCCGCTACAAAGGAAATTGGACCTGTGGAGAATCTAATCGTCCAACTACGGAAGCACACAACACCGAGAGAGGTGGAACTTATCAAAGAGTATGCGGTATCCTGCGCTGCCTACCATCAGGCCTATTAGGATGTTGGGGGAGTCAGGTGGAGCTATGTGCCAGGGTTTATAAAATAAGGAATCGAGTCAGCATAGAGGTCAGGGACCTTAGTTTGAAAGCCCAGTGAAAGCTCAGAACAGAGTGCATCGAAGCATGCATTGTTAACTTAGCTATTGGAAAAATCCCTTAGCATGCTGAACCTTTCAGTAGGCAGCAGGGTAACGTTTCGGTTACTTTCCCCAAATTGCAGTTTTATGTCACCTTTGGCCACAGGTTATATAATTGTATGCAAGTTTTCTATTTTTAGGTCTAAGCAAACATTGTAAGGCTGACAGAGGTGTCAGTATCTATGACTGGTGTGATAAGAGCACAATAAAGGGTCAGATAAAGGGGATGATGGGTGCACAGGAAGAAGTGACAACCAGGTGTGCAATGGAAGTTGTACCACAGCTGAGGGCGGTGGCTTTTCGGCTGGGGGACAACAGACACGGTTTGGTAATGTCCTGGTGCTTCCCAGTGGACATAAAATGTCCAATTTGGGAGAGGCCGGAGGCAGTAGAAAGTAACGATTAAGCAGTTGTATGCTGCCGGTCACTTTTAGATAAAACCATGTTGAGTGATAACACTCCATGAGCAAAGTAAATTGAATAAACTGGACATGATTCAATCACTACCTGTAGTGAACAGACTTAGCCATTCTAATTTCTAACTTTTAATAAAAATAAATGGCTTTACCCTCTTATTCATAATTGTTAAAGTTTTCTATCTTGTATGTTTTCGGCTAATGTAATAAGTTGTGCAAAGGGTCCTTAAATTTAAAATTGTGGGTTAGCCACTTAATAAAGTCAGGCAAAATTATTAGGCCCAGGATCTAGTGAAGAAGATGGCCCAGAGATCAAGGATGGCTGAGGCAGAAATACGGACTTAGCTTCCGCCTGCCACACCTCTGCAGAGACAGACTTAAAGGGGATATTGCTGAGGAGGAACTCTGGTGTATCGGTGGATAACCACACTGGTGCTGGGCCCTAACAGGGAAAGGGAGACGGGACGAGCACACCTCCATGATTGTGCGATCAGTGACTACAGAAATGGGTCATGTCAATCAATATGCCAGCAGCCGAGGAGGTTCATTAGGATGGAAGGAGGTCTACAGCGATACTAAATCAACAGCCAGACACCGATGTGCCACAATCCAATGTTAAAGTTTGGACAATCTTGTTTAATTTCTCTTTTTTGTTTTCTATTATATTTTGCTTTTACTTTATGTATTTTGCCCAATGTGTTTACCCATTTATCATGTTTAGAAATAGGGAAGTTAGGAGTATACAAGTTGCTGGCCCATCCATGGTTAGTGAATCGGAGCAGTTTGGGCTCACGATTCACTTTTAAGGGGGGAGTAATGTAATGATCAGGCCAATCTATGGGTATCGATTGGTGAGGCATACCGAATCACTGATTGATTCTCCTGGAGACATGGGCCTGGACGTTGTTAGTCACTTAGGTGCCCACAACAGGGGGTATGGCTGCCCATGTAAGGAGGGGCACAGCGTCGGCATTTCGCGACTGCTGAATGCTAAGTGCTCTAAAAATAAACCATGGCACCCAAAGACGTACCCCACTGGGGGAACAACTTCAACTGAGAGATGAAACAGCAGATACAGGGTGGACCCAAAACCAATCTTTCCTAGAAAATAGAAGCAAGGGAATAAGCCCTTGATCAGGGACATTCCGGACAACATCATAGGGGATAACAACTTGGGGCTTGTCCAGAAATGGGATGGAAAGTTATTAGGCCCAAAGAACCCCAAATGATGCATTAATGACTCAGGCAATGGTGGAGGAACATTTCCCACCTACATTGTCTGTCCCAGTCATGCCAGCCTCCGCACTAAACAGATGGAACTATATATGGTCCGGCGTGAGGCACACGAGGATGAAGTGTTTGGGAAGGGATGATTTAGTGTCCATTAACAGAGCATTAATTTAATGGGCCTGTCAGCCATAACTCCTGGTGTGAATGGCTGAAAGCACTCAGCACTAGAAAGCATTCGTCACCCACACTATCCGGCCCAGGCCCGTCATCTTAAGATCCGAGTTGGTGTGAACAAATATGGTCACGGTGAAAGCTGATGAAAGTTATGGCACTTGGGAAAAGGACCAGAATATAAGGAGTGACTCTCCAGCAACAAGGCAGGGTCGGAGAAAGAGTCGGAAGCTGTTGGAAGCAGAGTTGGGAAAGCAGAACCAGCGGAGGCCTTGAGGGTCTCGAAGAAGTTCGAGGACAATAAATGTCCAGTCTCCGGGAAAGAAAGTGCTAAATGCGGGAGCCATCTCCGAGAGCGGCGGTGAGACCAGAGGCCAAGACCTGAGGGCCAGGTTCCAGGAAAGGAAGACGGTGCCCCGGAGTAAAAGGAGAGGACAACCAAGGATGGTAAGGTTACTGGGTTTGTTTTTGGAGGGGTTTTGGTAGGATAGTTAAGACCCTCTGTGTGTAATGCCAATTCCCTACATGATTAAACTGTGTTGCAACTGACCAGCTGACTTACGTGAATGCCTTTTGGGTAACCGGGGAGTGCAGAAATTTTAGGGATGCCAACCAAAAACACCTCCGGGAGAAGATACGCTCCAGGCAACCCTTTAATCAATGAGTGATGTGTTAACGCCGGACAACCCTTTCAAGATAGGTGTATGGTGTAACACATGTAATAGTAATAATTAAAAAATAAAGTCTGTTATTTAAGGGCGATATAGCGGCCTTTTCATACATGCATAGCTAACAGGGCCAGCACCACACGCTCAGCCCGAGTGGATAGTAACTTAGTAAGATAAAGCTGCCACCCCACTTCAATCATCCCACAATATTATATGCCCTTGAATTGGATTGAGTTCTCAATAAAGGGTACTTAATACACCTAATACACCTTCGTTTTGGATAAATTTCAAGAAAATATCTTGTGTGTCCAGTTTACTGCATGTTTCCTTAAAAATTATTCAGTTATTCCTGTAAAATTTATGGATTTTTTTACTGTTATTGCACAAAGTCTTGGTAACAACACTACGGCTAGCTGGAGCAAAAGAAGGTCCTATGCAATATTAACATGAGTGGCTTTTTAGACAGGCAGTTATGTAATCTATGCAAAAACCTGTTTTTTATAAACATGATAGCATATATCATTTAACGCATATATTTCTTTAAAAAAATGTGAATGACATAATTCAACGTTATTCGTGAAGTTTTTCTCATGCATGGTGCTGCATACAAAATGCATGATTTGTTTTCATAATTTACAATTATTCATGTCTTCACGTTAATGATGGTATGTATGGAAGTATAGGCTTTACATAGAGGCTTTAAATTATAATTGAATATCAGCATGTGTTGCAAAACGATTAATATTTTAAATAAACATCTTAATGGTAGATGAAGACTGATGTTTGCCAGTGAAACAAACTGACAGGTAGACGATTGATTGCAATTGAAATTCACGATATGTGACAGGTGATACGAGTTTGGCAACAGCTGATTGATACCAAGGATTGGTTTTCAAGTGCATAGCAGACACACAAAAAACGTTTGTCTCGAATTTTACGCCTCCAGTTTTTGGGCTGTTATCGATAAAGGACTGAATCAGCAGTCCTATTCTATTTAGAATATAATTTGTAACCCAGAATTTTGAATAAATTTTCAAAAAATAAAAACTTATATAATATACTAAAAACAGGACATTTTTGGAAAATGTGCGGGCAACTCGAGCCCCTGTATCGTTCTAGAGACATCTAACTGTAGATGCAAGGAAAATGCGGAATTTTTCTTCTTGGTAAAATAATAATTTACAGTAACGATGAGTGCTAAAATATGATGTTTTATAACGCACTTTTTTAGTGCGTAGTTCAACAGTAGTTGGCCACTCGTCACACCTGCATGAGCCTATTCACCGCTATTAAAGCCACGCATTGGTTTATGATAAACAATGTTAATTGGTAAACACCTCGCACACTAATATAATAAAGTTCCAAAAACAGAAAATAATTGTCGTGTGCACCCCTGTTTTGACAGGGAGGCCACAGGTCAGGGAAGTCAGGGAAAAGTCAGGGGAAAAAAATGTGGTCAGGGAAGTCAGGGAAAAGTCAGGGAAA
>JAQGAE010006379.1:0-10179 GCA_034696685.1 Julus scandinavius
AGTACATTTTAAAATACGCTCAGTAAAATAAAACAACTTTAAAACGTTACATTACTAAAAAATTTTTGCCTCCCCCCCTAGAAAATTTTCTGCGGGCGCCCATGTTAGTGGGCAACTGAAAACCCTCGGGTGACTTCACCAAAGGCCACTTCACAGCCCTAAAGGAACAGTTTAGTGCACCGTGTAATCTACGACATAATTTTCAAAACATAACGAAACAATGGCGTAGTATGTACTTTTAGAAAATAAAGACCTTTTTGTTTTATCTTCTACCGTTTTTTCACTACTCACCCGCCAAATCATGGAGGTCATTCTTCCCCACCATCCACTATCCATCTTGGTGTTGCATCAAAATGTCCTTCACGAAAGGTAGTTCACAAAATAATCCTAACCTAACCTAACCTAACACACAATTTAAATTATTAAAATACAATTTGTTTTTTCTGTACGGTGAAAAATAATTAAAGTTGCCCAGGACATTTTTCGTAAGGACACAATGCATGGTCATGACATTTTGTGAAGGACATTCTGTCCAGGACATTGTGACGCGATCCCACTTGGGCCGTATGACATATATTAAAATATAGAAATGATAAGTGTCCATAATATGTGGAGAGCATATTTTTCCGTTTATTAAATATGCCCTTTTCTGAACTGCCATTGGCACTAAGCCACCCATATTTATATTCTAATCTTCATCTTCATCTTTAAGGATTTCTGCTGGAGTAAAAGGCATATTTATTTACCATTCTTGGTCAAACCTTAATTCTTGCTACCGTGTTTATGTCTTTTTAATTCTCCTTGATATACAAGGGGAAATGGCATTTAACCCCCCCTTAAGTATCTGAAAACGATCCGTAAGTCTCGTATAAGCTATAATATTCCAAGAGACGAATTGCGCATTGGCAATAAACTTATTTCCTCCAAGTAAACCCTAATTACTGATACATGGCACTTATGGTGGACCCCTATGTTCAAATATCCTATTTGCTAAATCCGTAATCCAAGGGCGCTGTTTTATTGGTGCATAATGTTTGGAAAGACATTGAGTATCTATCAAATATTCTGCAATGGAATTCTGCACTGTTAATGCCACCCAACATTTTCATCTAAGATTTTGACAATTTCTTAAAAGATCTTAAAGTAATTTGCAAAACTATCGTTAAGCTTATTTTTATGCTACACTTCTTTTATGATATTACAAGTGGATTTTCTAAAATTTGTATAGCAGTTATTGCTGAAGATTTGAGGCCATTCAAAAAAAGCGTCTCCGAAATTCCTTCAAATGTTCACATGGTGTCCTTTTTAGCCCAGATTCTCCCTCCCCTCCCCCTCATAGACATCTTTCATTTTTTTTTAAAAATAGGGTGTCCAGAAAAATGTGTTGGTACATACAACAACAAACGCCCTTCCTATAAATTTTCAACAGTTTCAAAGAAATTTCAAGAAATTTCCAATCAAGTCCAAGACATTTTTTCAGATTTTTCTGATTAACGAAAATTTCATGACCTGGAAGGGAAATTCCCAAATAAAAATAGAGTTTAACACAAAGTTAAGCATAATTCCCGACATTCCAGTGGTTATAAAAATTCAAGTACATTTGGGACTGGTCAACTGGTCACTGGGGCCACATTTCTTCCGGCGTCCATTTCCCATTTCACTGACCTTTAATACTTAATTAAACAGAAAATCCAAAAGCTAAAAAATTCCATCCACCTCTGCTGTCCAGATGCCAGTAGACCCCCTCACTTAACCCCCTCTTGAGGACATCCTTTTTGAATGGCGCCACATTGTTCTATAAAATGACCAATGTGGTCTCGCAATCAAACATACTTTGCTTAATTGCACTGCAATCTTTTTTACAAAATGTTATCAAACAAAATAAATAAAACAATTGAATTTAAATTAGAATTACAATATACTGATTTGCATTTCATAGCAATGTCTTATCTAATCTGACTAAAGAGGATTCTTGATAGATGTAATCATTGTTTACATTAAGTGTTTAACCAATCGAAAAAAGTATCATCGTCGAATCTCGTAAATTTCGCCAATCAGCTTCTTGCATATTAGTAAATATCTTATCCATGGTTTTGCAAAGCTTTCCTGAATATTAATCTACGTTTTTGTGTTACTCATTTCAAAGTAATCCTTTAAGTTAATATTTATTTATGTGCTTATTTTGTTTTGCTAAACACAGTGGCTTAACATGATTGTGTTGCAATATTGACTAATAAATCTCCATGTTTACTTTGAAGAAAATTTGTATTAAAGTAAAAGTATTAGTTTATTTCATTGAACTTTAACAGATGAGTGTCCGTTAATTCGAATTCTCGTGCTGCCACCTGCTGGCTGCGTGGGCAAATTAACGGACATTTTTCAAACTTGTTTATTAATTTTTAAAAAATCTACAATTTCAAAGTGAAAAACGAAAAAGTGATACCATTGCTGATTTATCAAGCTATTTTAGACAATTTTTATTTTTAATTAATCTTTTTTGGTTTGGCTGGAATTGTTTTAAAATTTCACCCATTGAAAGTGATAGGGTTGTGATCCAGCTTAACATCTTAAACTTCTTCAACATGCATACATTTTAGGTTGTAATTGTATGCCTTTAAACAAACTTGTTGGCGTCTTGTGGTCAACTTTTATTCTAGTTTACTATACACTTTCTTGAGTGTATTTTCAATAGGGCGTTGTAATTTTCCTATACTAAGACTAGTTGTATATTTGGCAGAGGAATCCTATATATCCAGTTAATTTGGGTTTATGTTAGCTATCCGTGATCCTCGTACCGTATATTGCTGACAACAAATTAAACCTTTGAGCATGTCGACAACAAAGGACAATCAGCCCCATGTTCAATAAAGCAAGAATCTTGTTGATCTGCTAATTATGGTTTCCAAGTAACCGTTGTTTGCCTAATGGGATGTATCGCCTGGTGGTCAAGCATTATGGCTCTAGATTTTCTAAGGTAGTCATGTGGAACAATGCATGAAATCATTGCTTTCCATAAATCCGACCATTTGAACTTTACCACAAAAAGACGTGTAAACATAGGCTGATTTCCAACTTTTTGCTTAACTTGCAATTCGTGAATTAATTGGCAAGTTGTACTGATACGGAATCGAAAGATTTTCATGTTTGTTCAATAAGATAAACGAAGAAAAAGTTGGAATAATTGAACCATCCATGTTCCAGTCCACTTGTACAATTTTCTACACATCTATACCTCGCTATACGGCCGCTCTTTATACGGACTTTCGCTATAACGGCCTTTTTTTAATTATGGCACTTTTTCGATTTACGGCCCACAATGTTTCGTTATACGGCCTAAAAACATGCTGTAATTATAGAATGTATCCAAAAAATGTGATTAGTTACCCCGATTTGCACAAACAAGGTCGAATTTGGCTAACAATAACACAACTTTATTGTTTCACTTTGTTTATAGGGGGAAAAAATTAAAATCACAATGCAGAAATAATTGATTCGTTATACGGCTTTTTCGTTTTACGGCTAATTTTTCCGGAACGTATATCTAGGCCGGATTATAGCGAAAGGCCGTATAAAGAGCGGCCGTATAGCGAGGTATAATTGTATTTAGTATGAATTTTACAATGTTCTTTACTAGGTCTGATATTAATTACGTAATTAATTTTAGTTTTCTAATTTAATAAAGCAGCAGTGCATTTTTCTTGAATGGTCATATTGTTTTTCTTCATTTCACTTTTAACATTTTTATCCAAATGTGTCTGTGAATTTGCGGTGACTCGCAAATGTCTTCTGTACAGTATCTCCTTTAACACGTTAGTCACTTCTATCCAAAACTTAATGATTAAGTATAGTCATGTCCACGTAGTTTATGAAAAATAAACGTGACATTTTCGCCGTAATTCCATCTAATTTCAGTATAAAAATATACGACTATTTTCCTCGAATAAAAGCATTGTGAATAAAATGCAGATATGCGCACTTTGTTTTTCTTAGGAAACTGCATTTCCAGATATTCGTAGTATAAGTCACGAAGACTAATCGCATAGAAAGGTATATGCATTTTTAATCCAGATAATGGTCACATTCCCGAAAATCGCATTTAGGTTGGTAATGCACTTTGATGCAAATTCCCCATTTGCATGCAGAAGGGAAATAATCGTAATTCAGCTCTCTCGCAATCCTCGCATTTCACCTTTTCTATGCATGTAAATGCATGCGAATCTATTATTTAAATTTTCTTCTTTGAAAACTGACGCTGGAAATGAGAATCTAAGTACCGAGTTAAACTTTTGGCAGACACATAATCTAACTTCGCAATTCTCCAACAC
Organism: Julus scandinavius; assembly: GCA_034696685.1. Lineage (NCBI taxonomy): Eukaryota > Metazoa > Arthropoda > Diplopoda > Julida > Julidae > Julus > Julus scandinavius. Next base: position 4,326 of record JAQGAE010006379.1, read on the forward strand.
ATGCTTATAAATGATGCATTGACCACGAGAATTTCTCCAATGTTGTATTTTCTGGATCATTGTGCAATATTTCAAATTGTTTCATTCTTGCAATACTTGCTTTTTACTTTTCGTTATCGCTGTACATACACTCTGGGGCTCAAACTCAAACTGTAATCCCAATTTTTTTTTATCATTTTTTCTCTACGAAAAAAATCTACAATATGCCTTTTCCATAATAGATGTTCCTCGCACGACAGTAAGCTCTTGTTATTTAAATTCCCTATATTTTCGGTGATATATAATTTAACTGGGGCTTTGTTTTGTTTGACGATACTTTTTCTCTTTATATAATATCTAGTTTTGTCCAAAATAATAGCACGAAATTGCAGTGCTGCTCCATCAATTTCCATATGTATGTAGGATTTAATGGAATTGTTAAGCCTTATTTTCTGTTGTTTTTAAAAATTTTGTTGGGTTGTTTTTTCAAAAGCACAAGCAATTTTTTTAATAATCCACGTTACAGTATAATTTATAAGCAATTTAAAATACATTTGGAATATTGCCGATGTATTTGTAATCCAATTTTTATTGATGTATTTATAATTGAGTTTTAAATATTTATTTCTCGTAATTGTATAAAGATCATAATTTTTGTTTTGTTTTAAATGAAGATAATCGAAATACTGTTTTTAAAGTATGTGTTCATTTCTGGTTTGTGTGATACAAATATCACATGTTTTCTGAGTAGGGGAGACCGGGGCACAGTGGTACAACGCCTTTATAAAATCAGGTTTTGTCAGTATACAACTTCATTTTTGTTGAATATTATGTCTTACTACGTCACTGGTCGAAAAAAAGCCATCGGTCATCTCTTCATGAATTGATAAATGGTGAGAAATAGTTTTTTGTAAAATATGGGTTATGGCTTGTATATTTTTTTTATCCTAATGTCCGCACCTCTTTCGTCCATATATCCCTGTGTCCCAACCAGCTGTGAATCCCATCTATCACATCCATCGCTTTTTTTATGGCAACAATTCTCCAAATTCCCTCCCCATGCTCGAGTCCTCGTTTTTCCTCAAGTACATCCTTCCGTATCCTCAGGAAGTCCACTTGCATCTTAAGATAATGTGGAAAAAACTAAGTGTATTTCAGCATGCTGGTGACACGTATGGATATATTGCTAGAATTATTTCACATCCAACTACTATATAGTCTTTTTTTGTTGAAAATTGATCGCCCATCGTCGAATGTGGCGCCTAGGATTCAAAGTATCCGAGGATTAAGTTTGAACTTTATTTCAGTCGTGAAAGACTTAGCGCTAAGCTTATTTATGTTTAAAAATTCATAATATATATGGATTACCCATAAAAGAAATATATCGTTTCTTATTTTTACGACGACTTTGCCACGCTGCCAAGAGCTTGGGTTTTTCGCCTTTGCAAATGTGATAAAAGTCGTAAATATATTTACAACGACAGCGTATTGTTAGCCCAACGTGGAGTTTTACCGATTTTATTACGATAGCGATGAAAAAAAAAGTGCTGGAAATGTTTTTTATGGCCCTGTATATCTTATTGGTAGCACGAGTAAAGTAATGGATCTCATCGGATTGCAAATCTAATTCAAACACGTTAATTAATCTGCATGCAACTTTTGTACGTAAACATTGTGTTTCCTTTAATGAAATTTCACCGAAAATCACTCTTGAAAACATGCTTCTGATTGCAATCAGTTAATGGGATGTATTGAATGTCACTCAAATACTAATGAAAGACAGAGTAATTCGGTTAATTTATTTTTACATAGATTTCACCGATTTTCCCACTTTGTCTATCGTTATGTTGGAGAATATGCAAATTATGTAGTATGCGTGGCCGCGTTTCACAAACTTAATTAAGGTTTTTGGATTTATACTAAATTAATTAAATTACCTTTAACCAATTTCTTTTGAGAATACGTGTTGTTTAAGAATGCTTAGAGCTGCTTAAATCTGAGGCAAATTATGCATTTGAAATACACGCAGCGTCAAAAAATATTTCATTAAAATATATAGTATTTTGAAATGTATTTTAGTATTTGTTAGAATGTTGAATTTATAGATATAGTATTTCATAATGCAATTATTTCACTATATATATATTTGATAATGCAATTACCGAATTGTGTTTTGAATTACAGTATAAATCTTGTCTACCAGGATGGTCTTAAGTGTATGGAAGAAATATTTGTCGCATATAGGGGCATATAAAAATGGAAAAAGTCAGAAATGGACATATACATATACATACATTTCACAAATTGGTCAGATGAGGATATTGTGTATATGATAAGCTTCGAAAATGCCCATAAATGGTGATACTGCGTACAACGATTAATGTACGACCATGTACAGTTTTTTTTCATATATATGACAGAATATCTTCATTTGGCTTTATTGTCTTCTGTACTTGAACATAAAACACCATATATGACCCGATATAATTAATGTCTCCACCCGGACAAGACAGTACATAGTACGGGAGGGGGGTATTGATGACTGATCCCCCCACACTTCAAAATCAGAGAAATTTTAAAAATTTCAGGCAGAATCAGCAAAATATAAAAGACGAATTACACTTTTGCATTAAGTGGTTTTTCTGCCCTAGAAATGCAATTTTTATGAAGAAAAAGGGCGATTTTTTCAGATAATACTCCACCCCAAAGTTTCTAGACTCTACCTTCCTCTTCTCTCCCCTCCTTCTCCCATCCCATCCTCCAAAATGTGATGACATATATACCGCCTTGCACCCTTAAAATATCATGTACCTTTAACTCTTATTTATATAAAATACATCATCTTCTCTATATATATATTTGCTGAAATGCATACATTTATAGGGACAGTTGTTTTTTATCCTAACATTCTAAGCCAAGTGGCATTTTTTAAAAGATTTTCTGTGCCCTTAAAATATTAATATCTGAAATTATTAATGACATATGATTGCGAAATGATAACCAGATATTTGATTATATTTGTGAATGCGTTTTCAGTTGTCATTAAAAGAAATCTAGAAATTTATGACTTTATTTTCAAAAGAGTCCTGAAATTATGTGAGGAATAACCCATACAGCAGATAAGATTTTCTGCGTTTCATATTCCTTTGAAAAACTTAGTGTTTGCTTGGGTAATAAATTTAGTTTCCATGCCTCGCGAGCATAAAACTCGTAAATTTCGTTGTCAAACATTATATCCATAATGAAATTATACCATAGGCATAATTTTCCAATAGAAAGCGTTTTTCAACCACCGTCGAGGATTAGTATTCCCATTGCGAGAGTCTATGTCTATGTCGATTGGATTACACATCCCTCTACACTAACTTTTTTGTATTCCTTAACCGTATTATGCTTCTATTGCTAAATGATGTTAACACTTACTAATAATGAAACTTTTTTGCATATTTGATACTAAAGAGGAATCTTAAGTTGTCGCATGAAACCGGTAATTTTTCTTTTTCTATCTACAAAGTGCATATTATCCACGCTTAGTGGGCGGCTCTGGGATTATGTTATATTTTGTATTCAAACCTCGTATGAATTAAAATATAAATATAAATTGTGTATGTTCAGATACTATGTACATGTGCTCATATATTCAGAGAGAAAGAGTGAGGGAGGCAATGTTACACTTATATCTTCTTTCTAATCTTATGTGTATAAACTATGTATTACAAAGCACATTTCGCTGTAAAATTAGATCACATACATGTATAGTATGAGAACCCTGCTTCCAACATATTGATTTTCACGGGCTGTCTTGTGAATCTTGTTTTGACGTCTTTAGGATGTAGATTTACTGTGAACATATTTAGTTACTTTCTAAAAAGTAGATTCGAAGTAATCGTTTTTGTAGTTTTAGTGTGCTTGGATACAAAAAGTTTTGCTTCTCCCACATGGAACAGAAATGCATTTACAATGATTTGCAATGCATTTAAAATACATATAGATTCAGACACCGAAAATGCATTTCTAAAAATGTATTTAAAAATGCGTTTGGAAATACATTTTGAAATGCATTTTTAGAAATGTATTTCTAAAAATGCATTTATAAATGCATATATAATTTATAAATTTATAAACTTATCTTGATAGGTTCTACTGTATGGTGAACGTTTGACAATGTGTAGACCATTACAGTTTTGTATGGCCCTTATACTGCATTTTTAATGTGGTCGTGATCTGGCCCATCTTTGGCTAAATATGGTACATTTATGACCCATGACCCATGATCTAGTATTGTAAATTAAGCATACTTGTACAAATCTAACTTAATTCGTTTCATGCATTCCATGAATAGTTTTGGCAAGAATATAAAATTCAGATATACTTACTTTTTTTAACTTAATTAATAGTAATACAAAGCACGAAGATCGCTAAGCTGCTAATAAAATCTGTCACAAATTCTCATTTTATGTCAATAATGTTTTATTTAATTATCTTTTTCCTTATCTTAAATCGGCTTAAAAACGTATTTTCTATTATTGTTTTCTGTAATGGATATTTTATGATTATCGTTTCATTTGTCCATTTATTTTTTTTAGAAATATTTATGGTTTGCTGCAGTGATTTTATTTCTAAAGGCATTTTCCAAAGAGCACTATAAAATCATGTTGTCACTCTGGTCTAGACTACTTTATAGCGGATTGGTAAGGCGAGCTACATATAGATATACTGTCCTTCGAAACAATACAAGGGTCTTTTAAAATTTGAAATGATTGAAACCCTTTCATTGATAAATTGCTACATCTCACACACCTCTTGCTGCTGGAAATCAAACGAAACAGCTGTAAGTTTTGATCAATGTTGCACGGCCGCATTACAACCGCCAGATATTTTCAAAAGGATCTTAGTTTCACATCTGTTACCCTTTCGCATGGCTTTTTTTTATCGATATAAAACATTTGTGACTTAGCAACTTTTCTATTCGTCGATTCCAATAGGGCTAGATTTATCTTCATCCGTCTGAATGGACGATTAATTGTTTGAAACTGAAATTTCCTGACAATGCCCCGGTGCACAAGTATAGTATTATTCAAGGTGATAAGTCCGAGTGATTCGTGGCTGTCACTACCTTATTATTACAGGTTCGATTTTGACTGACATTGTCTAATGAGTTAATTAAACAAAATCAGAAAATGGCTTTATATATTACATGAAAACATTCCAAGTATTGGACCCATTATATTAGTTGTTAAGTCTGTGTTGAGCCAGGGATTATCCTTGCTTAAATGCTAATTTTGATGAGCCTTAAAAGAATGACAATCCTATTGGCTCAATTTGGGAAAACGACTATAACATTTTTATTTTTATGATGTTTATGATACAAATTTCTGATATTAAAGTATTTCGCGCCCTGATTACACTGGTGGAAAAATCATTTATGGCTTATATATGGTTATATATAATTAATATCGTTGATACTGTAAAGTATCTGGGGATTTATATTAAAAAATCTGTTTTGGAATCACCATTTCACAAAAATTATTGGAGCAGCGAACCAACGCCTTAGATTCATTCAACGTGCACCCCAAGGTTCCTATATGTTCCCCTTGTCACAATTTTCAATTTTGACCCGTTACACCGGATTCACACCGACGTTAATGTAGATCAACTGATGTGGATCACGCAATTCACACCGCCAAACTCAGTTAACTGGTTACATGACCTAGTATACAGGGCGCCCTAAAAGTTGGAACAGCATTTCAGTTTACATTTCAAGATGGAGGACAAGACGGCAGAAAGACTTCATCCAAAGGAAATAGAAAAGTGAAGCCACTTTGAAACGAAGTGCAGACGACAGAAAGACTTGATCCACATCAAGTGGAGCAGA
>JAQGAE010006380.1:0-10178 GCA_034696685.1 Julus scandinavius
AAATCTCAAATTATTTGTAGAAACACCCTTTTTCCGAATAATGTACCCGGGTATTGTATTCGGCACTGTACGGTACAGTGCTAATGTCCTTCCTTGTCGGCGGGGTTATAAAATTTGTTGTCGTCAGGGACTTGGCTTACGCCACCAGCGGCCGACGGAATCTCCTGTCGTAATCCCAGTTGGCCAAGTCAGCAAAGATTACTTGGACGGGAGATGCCGACAAAGGGGACGTTATTATGGAGTTCGAGCGGAGTATTCGGCTTTACCATACAAATGCGATCTTCCTGCCTGACTTGTGAAAGACTTAATTGGAGTCAAATTCCACAGGTCCGTCAACACCTGGAAAACTTACGGACCTAGCCTTGCGGCACGCCAGGCTATGTCACATGAACACTGACTCGGTTGTTAAGATCTTGAAATCGGAGTCTGTGAGGGGATTGACACTACTTTAAAGTGTTCCCCACTAATGTGACATGCCTTTAAACAAAAGCGCGTCGCCCCACTGCAAAGGCATTCAAAGAAAGGTTCACCAAGGTGCCGCTCAAACTGGTCCATGCAGACTTTTGGGGGCTTGCTGCATACTCTTCTGGACAGGGATGCAGGTATTACCTTGTCATCATTGACGGCTTCTTCCGTTGGAGTACGGTGTATGCCATCACCAGTAAATTTAAGACCATGGACTGTATAAAACATTAAGTATGCAAGATGGAACGTAGGAGTGGGTATAAATTAAAATCTATTAAGACCGACAATGGTGGAGAGTTCTGCTCAGGACCTCGCAAAGTTCTATGGGGATGAGGGCATTAAACATGTCAAAACAAATGTATACTCTCCCCATATTAACGGGGTAGCCGAACGTTTTAATCAGACCTCAGTTCAGGTCATCCGGGCACTGCTAAAAGAGACAGGTTTGCCCCAACGGTTCTGGGTGGAAATGCTACACACCTTCGTGTATATCAAAAACCGTCTGCCGCAGGTGATCCTGGGGAACAAAACTCCCTATGAGTTGTTCCGGGGGTATGTGCCGAATCTTGCACATATGCCCAGGATGGGCAGCAAAGTACATGGCTTCATACCCAATAAACAAAAAACCGGGAAATTTGCAAATATGGCGGTTCAGGGTATCCTTGTCGGCTATGCCCATTCCACCCGGGGGTACAGGTTCTACAATGCCGACTAGGACCGGATGTATGAGTCAAGTTAAGTCAAAATAATGAAGACTTGACTGTTGAGGGCTTGCGGTCCAGGATCGAAGAACCTGATTCGACGGATGATAAGTACGTCGAAGCCCTGGCCCCTCCTCTACCAGTTCTGGAGAGAAATGCTTCCATAGAAACTACTAGACCAGTGGTTTCACCGGTGCTGAAGCATCACAAAGTCTTATTGCGAGATCCTTCACTATTGAAATGGAGAAGGACTGTAGTCTCCCGGAAAACTGGAGATCGACCTGACGTATACTATTATCATTATGGTATACGTCTGCGGTCAAGCAATTAAGTTAAATCCTTTTGCCAGGAGGAGGGGATTCCATTTAATCCCAAGGATTATGACTTTTCCGCAAAAAATAAGTTACAGGGCGAGTTCTCACCCTCCGGTAGCCAGGACCTGCAATGCTGAGTTGAAGGGGCCATGACGCCACCTTTAAGCTCCGGGGTAACTGAAGAGAGGGAGGATGAGCTTCTCGATACTGAATCAAACAGTGTTGAGGAAGACCCCATGACTTATGGGAAAGCCATAAGCTCTCATAACGCGGATAGATGGCTGGAAGCGATGAACGACAAGATGTAAACTCAAAAAGTGCAAGGTGTACTGGCTCGTGAGTCCCCAGCTTAGAGACAAGGTTCTCGGCTGCTGTTGGGTTTTTACACTGAAACGGGACTACGGGGAGAGGTCGTTCAGCACAGGGCTTGCCTATTGGCGAAAGGGTTTCAGCAGTGGGAAGGATAGGATTACATGGACGTTAATAATCCAGTGATTAATTTTACTCTGGCCTGTGTTTTCTTTTTCCTTCTCGTGGCGTGTGTGGGCTGGCTGCATTGCCATCTTGATGTCAAGTGTGCTTTCCTGTATGGTGCACTTGACATCCCAGTCCTCATGGAACCGCCTCCTTAGGAAGGGATGAAATTAAACACTTAAAAACTTGAAAAGTCCCTCTATGGACTCCATCAGTCCGGAAGGTGCTGGTGGAGTACCTTGCACGAGGAATTGCAATCTCGAAGTTTCATATCACTTGCCACCTGCGAGTGCATCTATCGTTTTTGTTGAGATGCACTGATTCTTGTTTACGTGGACGACCTGCTGGTCCTTTCTAGGAATAGTAGGGTCCAGGCCGAGTTGCTCGGAAGCCTCAGGGATTTGTACGACATTAAAAACCTCGGTCCTGTGAACCTCTTCCTGGGGATCCAGATTAAACAGAAAACGGACCACATGAGTATGAGTCAGACTCCCTACATTGAGACCTTGGTGAAGATAATGCACATGGTAACGGTTAAGACTGCAAAGGAGCCACTTCGTTTAGGGACAGTAATGTCCCGTCAATTAATGCACGGAGGGACCGAAGTGATTCCGTATCCATATCGGAGTCTTATCGGTTCATTGCTGTATATTGCCAGGATGATGCAGCCAGATATATTGGTTCCTTGGTTGAGGTAAACACTAGGAAAATTCAGTAGTGCGCCTACTTTACTGGCCTGGCATCAGGTAGAGAATTTGCTGAACTATGTTAGCCATACTAAAACAAATATCTGATGCTCATTAGGAGCCATGATACCAGGGTCAGGGCGTACACGTAGGCATCCTGGGGGTCGGATGTGGATACTAGCCACTCCGTATCGGGGATAATTGTAATGATGGATCATTCCCCGATTACGTGGAATACGAAGCTGCAAACTATAACAGCGCAATCTACCATGGAGGTGGCGCTTATAGCTTCCGTCAACCTGGTAAAGGAATTAATTTGGCTATCCGCGATTCTGAAGAAAGTGTCGCCGGCGTTGCCCCAGGGAAATCCCGGGCCGGCACTCTTCCTGGACAACCAGTCAACGATTCATGCAATCTGCAATGAGGTGGAGAATGGCACACCTAAATACTTTAATTTGAAGCTTCGGTTCGTGAGGGACCATTTTAAAAGGGTCTCTTTCAGTTAGCTTGTCGGGACAAAGAATAACCTGGCAGATCTTCTGACCAAGCCCTTGTCCTCCAACCGATTTAACCAGCTAACCCCATAACTGAATTAATCTTTTACTACTCGTTATGTAAAAAGAGATTGTTGCGAAACAAGGGAGTTTGTTGTTTTGTTTTCTGCAACATTTTTGTTTTTAACTTTTGAACCATAGCTAATAGATATATTTATACATTAAATATTAAAACATGACAAGTTTAACTTACCAGTGATAAAGGGCCTTCCTTGGATCTGGTCTTCTATAAATCAGATAGGAGAGATGGATTAATTGATCATTAAAGAACTGGATCAAAATTAATAACAAGAAGAATAGGTTCAGACTTTCTAAAAATCTCAGTATCTGTTAAAGAAGTGTTGACCTGGTTGACTGGTCACACTTCTGGAAGTCGGCCATCTTGATTCTTAAATCTGGCCAGGCCACTTCTTTGTTTGGCCAACGACCTTTCAGGGTGGCCCACTATTTGTTTGGCCACCGACCTGTCCGGGTGGCCCACCCTTTGTTTGGCCACCGACCTGTCCGGGTGGGCTACCCTTCGTCACCTGATAAAATTATTATTATAATCTTGTTAAATGCAGTGTGATATTGACCAGGAATTTTACACTAAAACTGTAAGTGTTTCAATGATGTTTAGGTAATTAAAGATACTTACCAAATGAATCCTGGATCCGGCGTTCATCCTTCGGAATTCATATTCCTGAAACCAAAAGGGGAACATGAATTAAATAACAACAGTCCTAACCGCATTGGATGAATCCATGCTTCCAGCTGTTGCAGATCTTATCCAAAACCCTCCAGCAGTGGACAAATATGCTGCAATCCGGGCCCGCATCATCTCCTCGATTGGGGAATCTGACGAATCACGCCTACGCCGCTTGTTGTGTAATATACAGATTGAGGACAAGAAACCATCTCTTTTCTTGCAGACCATGAGGCACCAAGCCAGTTCACATGCACAGTGCCATTCTGCATCAACTCTTCCTGGACCAGCTGCCTGATCAAGTACGTGCCATTCTCGTCTTGAGCGAAATTGTTGAATTGGATGATTTAGCCCTGCAAGCCGACAAAATTGTTGAGGCCATCCGGCCATGCTCCATTTCGGCAGTCCAGCAGGTTCCTTCACCTTCACAGCAGATGTCACAGAATCCGAAAATTGCAGACCTTTGTCGTCAGATTGCTGATCTCACTGCCAGACTGGACACAGCAGACAAGCAGCGTTCATACCGAGGCAGATCGCATTCCCGGGGCGGACAATCACGACACCATAATTATTCTCAAACCAGAGGTCATAATTCGAATAGCATGTGCTATTACCAAATTAGATTTGGACCTGATGCTCGCAAGTGCACTCTGCCATGATCTTGGACTCCCGCTCCATCCGCCCCAGTTTCAATCAACCAGGAAAACTAGCGGACCAGTCAGAGCTTGTGACAACTGACAACACTGGTAAGACGTCTGGTCGCCTTTTCATATCAGATCGGACCTCCGGGATGCGTTACTTGGTGGACACTGGTGCGGACATTTCTGTACTTCCTCCCAGTGCCCACAAAAAATTGCATCCACGACCCAATGCTGCTAAACTCTTTGCAGCCAATGGCACACTGATTGCCACTTATGGAACTAAAACTATGCTCGTGGACTTAGGATTGCGACGTGTTTTCCGATGGATTTTCTTCATTGCAGACGTTGGTAAGCTGATTCTGGGGCAGTTTTCTCCAACACTTCCATCTACTTCCAGAACTGCAACTTGGGAAATTAATAGATGGAACAACTCAACTTTCATCACACGGTGCCATTCTTGAGCATTTTCCTGTAACCATAACCATGATCAGCGAAAATTCACCTTTTCATAAGCTGTTACAGAAATTTTCCAGCATCACGAGAAAATCAGCACCCGTCACACCTCCGATTCATGATGTGTTCCATCACATCGAGACCAAAGGCCCACCTGTTCACAAAAGGCTGCGTAACCTGGCTCCCAGGAAGCTGTCCATTGCCAAGAAGGAATTCAACTTCATAATAGAACAAGGCATCTGCCGGCCATCAAGCAGCACCTTTGCCTCACCACTTCACATGGTTCAGAAGTCCAACGGCAGTTGGAGACCTTGTGGTGACTTTAGGGCATTCAACCGAATTACCGTGCCCAACAGGTATCTTATGGCAGTCCTTAATAACCTCTCTGCGAACTTTGCTGGTTGTTCTGTTTTTTTCCAAGATAGATTTTGTCTGTGCCTTTCACCAGATCCCTGTGCACCCCGAGGATGTGCACATGACAGCTGTGATTACTTTCTTCGGACTGTTCGAGTTTATACGGATGCTTTTCAGACTGCAACGCCCCGCAAACCTTCCAACGCTTCATGGACCACGTCTGCAGAGGTTTGGATTTCGTTTTCGTCTACATCGACGATCTAGCAGTTGCCTAAAAATCTGTCAAGGAACACCTCAAACACCTTAAAATAATCTTTAAGGTTTTCAGGAATATGGACTTGTCATCAACCTAGATAAGTCTACTTTTGGGGTTGATGTGATCGAATTCCTTGGCTTCTCCGTCACCGCAGCAGGCATCACTCCGCTGCCCGAAAAGGTACAGGCCATCATCTAGTACCCGCAGCCAAAGTATCTCACAGAACTTTGCCGTTTCCTCGCGATGTTGAACTTCTATCGCTGTTTCCTGCCCGGAGCCGCATCCATTCAGGCTTGTCTCCATGACTACCTGAAGGGTGCGAAGAAGAACGACAAGTCTCCCGTGGAATGGAGACCGGAGACCATAGCAGCTTGTAAACTCTGCAAGGACAACTTGAAAGATGTTGTCCTCTTAGTCCATTCCATGGCCGATGCGTTCCGCGCTCTCAAGGTCGACACATCCGATTATGCCATTGGTGCTTCCCTTGAACAACTAATCGATAGTTAATTTTAGCCTCTGGCCTTCTACACAAAAAGCTAGCTCCAGCGCAGCAGAAGTAAAGCGCTTATGATTATGAATTTCTGGCCGCCTATGAAGCAATCAAGCACTTCAGACATATGCTTGAGGGTCAGCGGTTCACACTTTTCACCGACCATAAACCCTCTTTTTTTTGCTTTCAACCAGAAGTCAGAAAAAGCCAGCCCGAGACAAGCCCGTCATTTAGATCACTACTGACATCCGGCACATCTCTGGAGCTAACAACATGGTTGAGGATGCCCTGTCCAGAATTTATTAGCTGACAGAGACAGGATATCCATTCCATCGACTACACCGCTAAGGCTGAAGCCCAAAAGTTGGAAAACGAGCTACAATCACTGCTTGCTGATACCACAACCGGACTCAATTTCAAGTTAGTTTCTCTTCATGGAGATAACTCAAGGCGGTTCTGCGATGTCAGTACGGACACTGCTCGCCCGTTTGTCCCAAAACAGTTCCGTCATGCTGTTTTCAACATCCTACACGGACTGTCCCACCCTGGCATCCACCCAACCAGAAAACTGCTGACACATCCGTTTGTTTGGCCGTTTATCAATGCTGACACAGCCACCTGGACAAGGACTTGCGTCGGTTGTCAACGGGCAAAGGTGTCACGACACGTGACCGTACCTCAAGGTCAGTTCGTTTAACCGTCACAGCATTTTGCCGAGGTTCACATTGACCTCGTTGGCCCACTCCCACCATCGAAATGTTATTCGTACCTAGTTACGTGTATTGATCGGTATAGCCTTTATAGGTGATGTTAGTGAGTGGGAAAGCCTCCACCCAATGGGGGGGAGGCTTTCCCACTCACCAACATCACCGCAGAGACCAACTGTCGTGTTTTCTACGATGGATAGGTCGCACGCTATGGCTGCCCAGAGAAGATTGATTCCAACAAAGGGCGACAATTCACGTCTGAAATCATTTGTGACCTTGCCGCTTATCTTGGAACTGTGCACAACACTACGACTTCGTTTCATCAGCAGTTTAACGGTTTGGTGGAACGTATTCACCGCCCTTTCAAGATTGCTATAATGGCACATCAAAATGCACAGTGGACTCGCACTTTCTTCTCCGTACTCCAAGGGTTAAGAACTTCCCTTAAACCAGAATTCAAAGCGTGCGCTGTTGAACTGGTTTATGGCGAAACATTATGCCTTCCAGGAGATTTCTTCCAGCCGGAGAAGCCAATAGTCAACTCATGCGATTTCCTCTCACAGCTCCAGACACTGCTGAGGGACATCTGTCCTACGCCAACATCGAGCCATGCCAGACCAAAAATATTCATTTTTGGGAACTTACTAACCTGTTCCTACGTTTGGATCCGTAATGACACTGTCAAGAAGCCACTACAGTTTCGCTACGACGGTCCATATGCAGTCCTCCAACGTGGCGAGCGCTTTTTCAAATTACAGGTGAAGTTCAAAGCTGTGAATGTTTCAACCAACCGGTTGAAACCTGCCTTCCTTGATGAAGATCCCGTTCCAGCTGCAGCCGTTACAGTTGCAGCCATCCCGGTTCCTATTGCCGCCGTTCCAGTTCCAGTCGCAGCCGTCCCGATTCCTGTCGCAACTACTCCAACCTCAACGATGCCGAGACCAGCTCCTGTTCCTGTGAAGCCGACGGTGAATTTTTCTCCATCTGTAACACACACTGCAACAAGATCCGGACGCCACAACAATATCCCAGCTCGCTTTCGTTGATCACTTGAAGGGGAGTACTGTGGCGACCGCTAGGGACTTTCCCCTAGAGTGGCATCACACAAAAAATCGTTGGTCACAGTGCTCAAGCTGAGCGGACGTGCTCAAGCATTACTCCAGTTGAATAGTTAACTTTTACTATTTACTTTTTGTATCAGCAAATCACCAGTTGTGTGTGTCTCCCTTCCAATAATAAAATGTTTACAACAACAGCATATTGTATACTGGTAACCCTTCGTTACAACATCACATCCCACAGGTCTGTCCGGAGACTCTCATGACGTGTGGTGTGAACATGTGCAGCCATTACCAGATTTTTGACGGACGGCCGTCATTTGTCTGTCCTCGTTGTTTTCTGGATAGTGTGAACCTGACAAAAGTCAAGTCGCGAATTCAGTGCATTGTGCGTGAAGGGCGGAGCTTAAAAAACCAGGGCGTGGCTTCTGCTCAAAAACGTTATGCCTAGTTCACGAGGCATCGCCCGACATCTTTTTCTGACCATCACTCGATCTGCGCATGCGTGCCAACCTACCTGATGACGCGTTTATGACGACTTCCGCCAGGTCATTGACGGTCAAACAATTACAAATTTGTACCACGTGATATGGCACATGCGCCTTAGAAAATGGAAGCGCCACCTAGCGTCAGAAAATATTTTGGGGGCTATGGCTGATCTGACGTCGCTTTACCTAGTAGGCGTTTGGACGTCGGTCGGTCCATTGTGAACCAGACTGCGCCGGGCATCAAAACGTGTGACGTTTTTCTTCGAAAAATTAAGCTCCTCCTCGACCGGCGGACGACGTCGGTCGAGGCATCGTGAACTAGGCATTACAAACCGCAAACGTACAACGTTACAACGCCCCAAAACGCACAAAAGTTCGGATAGTGAGAATCCTCGTTTTTACCTAAGAAAAATTACGTTTTTACCATAGAAAAGTTGCGTTTTATAGCAAAATAGCGGAAAATTGGCGGATTCGGGTTGAAATTTATAATTTTTTTGGATTTCGGGGCGGATTTATCCCCATGATCCTTTTCTCTAACCCCCTCCCTCAACCCCCCTTGCCCCTTTCCCATGTATACAGCCTTGTAATGCACATACAGTGAATGAAGCGAACAGAAAATTATCTCTGCTTTGAGTTTTAAGTAATTTTAGTTATCAACAGGTGGCGCTAGAACACAGGCAATGCGCTCCTTGCTTCATAATTACGTCATCGGTTTTTCCACAAAACTAGTCATCTCTTGGTACGTTTCATTCCATTTTCCGTTTGGTTGTTTGTGCTCGTTGTTGATTTGAGGTCTTCGTGAATTTAGAGCGTCTTATGGATACACAGGCATCCCAACAATATTGAAAGGTAACTTGCTTGTTTTTATCCTTAAAACATTGAATATGGCGCTATTTTGCTGATCATTATGTGGTGTGGTATAGATAGACTTAATTTTGTTGACTCTGTTAGGCCTAAATATGACTTTAAAAGTCGGTGACTTAATTATTCGACTTTTTTTTTTTTTTTTTTAAACTTAAATGCAGTTTAAACAAAACTGCTATGTGTGAGTGAATTAATGCTTTCCGGTTAGAGTATATTCCAATTTTATCAAGGAAATAAATTATAGAGAATTCTAATTAGCGAATTTCAAGAGCTTATTATTGAAGTGACGTAAGTTGTTATTTTCATAACAGGAAAATTTGTACTGCGCGTTTCGGTTTTGAAAGTTTTTTGCTTCAAGTTCTACGTAAAATTTAGTTTACGAACGATCCTCATCGAACTTGCATACTTGCCTACTTGTTGGTTAATATTAACGGGAAATAATACATTTTTTAAATGTGTCCGTCAAGTCATCGGGTGTGAAATTATTGAAATTAGCTAATTAATGAAATCAAATCTTGAAGGCAGCTACGAGGCGCTGTAAATTTTATATATGGAATAACGAATGGGCTCAATTTTCGTTCATTGATTTTATAACGTATAATTTGACGCAAAACAAATTAGGCAATCGATATGTATATGTATTTTTTAGTTTTCTATGAGAAAACATGGAGCATGCAGACTCTGGAGTTTGGGTAATTAACAAGAAGTTACACGCGATACTGTAAAACTTAGTCCAAAAATGTAGAGCACCACGAAAAACTTTTTGTGCATGTTATTGCAAACTTTGTATGTGCGGTAATTGATTTAGTAACTTTTATTTGCTTGCTCCAGCACAATTCGCCAGAAAATAGCAGTTGTATCAGATGTATAAGATAAGAATGTTATAATTAAGAATCTATGACAACTGTTAGTTACAGTGACTCAAACAATTGTTCACATAAATGCCAGTGTATGTTTATTGTCTTCACAAACATCCAATAGACTTTAC
>JAQGAE010006381.1:0-10176 GCA_034696685.1 Julus scandinavius
TGGGCTTCAAATTTCCAAGATAAAATGCAAATGAACAAATATTCCTAATATACTACCATCCCAATTATTATCTGAAGTTTTAATTCTCAAAAATTAACCAATCCTTTGATAAGTTTGAAATATTTCACCATATTAAAGCGTATGAAACGAAATGAACCCGTCTTTTTAACTCAAATTTATTATTTATCCATATAGCTCTAAAATATTGATCGTTCTTGTATTCGTCTATTTTATGTTGTGTCTCAAAAGAGGATTCTGTCAAAGATTAAGAGCAGCTAGCACACTGGTCCTTTTGTACAAGTGAGGACTCTTCTCAAAATGGAAAACCAATAGCTAAACAGCTTTGGTGCAGTGACCAGCAGAGCAATGGCCACAATGCCATATATATATATAAGATGATGTTCATACTTTTAAAGCAAACGTGTCATCACCTTGTTATTTCGTGTCATTGAAAAAACTGATAAAGTAACTACTCTCAACCACACACATACTCTTGTGTGTGTGTGTGTGTGTCTATAGAAAAACCTTCAAAATAGACGCTGGTATTAATGCTCTATACTTTGGCTTGACCGCACTTTATCGTTTTTTCCCTCACTGAAAGGGGTCAGGCCGTTTCTTGACCACGTCTTCCATTGGTCATGAACAGTGCAAACACTGGTGGTCATTGCACAATCAAAATGCAAACTTTGAATCGCCTGTGAAAAAAAGGTAATGACATTGCGCTCCATTTCCAAAACGCCCTCTGAGGGAATCCTAAGATGATGTGTCAAAAATTGTGTCAACTCGCCTGGAATTCTATTATCCATTTTCAATTATAACCTTCGACACGCGGGAAAGCAAACAACCCATTTTTTTTCTTTATAACTTCTGCTCATTTTTTTATCCCCTTCTTTCATATCACCACTCATTTTTTTCCCTCCTCCTTCTCCTAACGTTTTCTTTAGCGTTCAAGAACCATTGACCATAAAATTGTTTCCAAAATTTGAATCAAACGGCATCGCGAGATAGAGAAGAAAGTACGCTTTCAAATCCATCAATCACATCCATTTCCTTTATACCGTGCTTCACCAGGCTCATATTAAAGCTATTCTGCTCAAATCTTGCACTTGTTTTATTCCACTGTTAATAAAGCAATTTTGAAAGTAGGGCAATACAGGGTGAAGCTGGGAAAGTAGCCTGAAAATACAGACTTTGAGCATATTTTACCTCTTAACTTACCATAACGTTAACGAAATATACGAGGGGCGGTCGAAAGTCAAAATGTCTTGCATATTCGTTTATTATTCGAAAACCAGATATCGCACAAAA
Organism: Julus scandinavius; assembly: GCA_034696685.1. Classification (NCBI taxonomy): domain Eukaryota; kingdom Metazoa; phylum Arthropoda; class Diplopoda; order Julida; family Julidae; genus Julus; species Julus scandinavius. The sequence goes on from JAQGAE010006381.1 coordinate 1,309, forward strand.
AAACTGAAATAGCCATTTTAAAGAGCAGAAAATTTGGTGTTCGGTCACTACAAAGCTTCACAATTAATGCAGAATTTCGAACAAACTATCAAAAACAAAATGGCGCCTCATCCGAAAGCGTTCACGCGAAAGGAACTACGAACTGTTATTCATTCTTCAGTGTTGAAAGGCATGAAACTTATAGTGAAATGTTAGGAGTTTATGGTGACAAATGTGTTTCACAAAGTACGGTACAGAGGTGGTGTTTAAACTTTAAGGAAGGACGCGAAACTGTAACTGACAAAAAGAGAAGTCCCCATGCTGCCCATATGCCACAGTCCACAAGATCAACATGTTTGAGTGGGAAACATGGAAACATCCGTCATACAGCCCCAAGACCTTTCAACGAGCGACTTCCACCTCTTTGGTCCATTGAAGGAACACTCGAGTGGTCAAAAATTCCATGTATTTTTGTGTTTGTAACTTCAACAAGACTTGTGAATTTTCTCCTTCGCTGTATGATGATGATCTGTGATCATCTGTCTAGCGCCTTAAAAAAAATTTGTGGCCAAAATGTTGCTGTGCTCGCACTCAACAACCGTACTATTGGGAATTTTTCGTAAATTTCATGCGTGCATAATGTGTGTCAAGTGCCTTATTCGATAAATCTCAAAACAGCTAGCAATTCTAGGGCCTTGAGTCTAGGCAATGATCGATTGATACAACGCCTAAAGAGGCCAGGCTGCAATTTTATATAAATTTGATATGGAAAAGATTGTTGTCGATGGAAAGTTTTCCCCTAGAAAACCTTTCAAGAAAATTAGCATAACTTAAGTGTCATCCTCAGAACTGATACGTAGAATATTAATTACATTTGGGGCAGAAAACACAATTCTGGACATCATGTCCTACATGCATGTATATAATACTCATGTAGTTTATATATAAGGAGTTCAAATGCAATGATGCATTGTCATAACATATCAGATTACATTCGGTTTTTATAATAAGGGCACTTTTTCCTTTATATGTAGTATGGGTGGAAAAGCTATATAAGGGCCATTTAATATAGCCATCTATGGGCTACATATAGAATTATGTGGGATATACATGGATGATGATGATGGTCCAGATATGTAGGTACGTATTTTAGTTAGCCATCAATGAGCCATATTGGAAATATGGGCTACATGTGGTGTTATTTATATACAAACATCGTAGATATGAACAAATATGTTTACATGTACCCAATTGATATTTTAGCAATATCTACAACAATACGTACATTGTTCATATATGAATTCCAGATCTATATGTACAACATATTATTTGCAAATTCATGTTGTGTAACAACTTTAAGAAAGTCCCGCATACGTAATAAATATATGTCGATGGCTGAAAATTTATTTCAACTCGTATTCAGTAACATCCCCAATCCATCCATCCATGGACCCAAAGGTTATGGTTGTATGGGTCATACTATTAATCCAACGTTTTGTCCAAAAGTCAATTTGTAATATATATATATAAAATGTGAAGAAAAAAAATATTGACTATCCAGAAGCCATGCTATAAATTTTGCAAAGAAAAATGATAAAATGCTGAGAATGACATTTCGCTTATACCTAAAACATGAGTAGCTTTACTTATGGATTACTTGGCGTGAACTCGGTTTAACACATTCGAAAAATATCGGATATTATATCACCGATGTTGAAGTGATCTTCAATTTTTAGAAAATCTCTGGATTTGACAAGTCATACCCTCAAGTATTTGAGTGGACACACATTTTCTTCAGCCTTTCTCAAGCTCTTATCACTTTTTTTACTCTCATTCGATGCCCACATAAAACAAAATGTCTGGAGAAATTCCAACTTGAAATCATATTTTTGTCATCACATGTGTAAGTTTATCTACAGCTTTTTTTTTAAGTCAACAGTTTCTGTATCTATAAAAATGGGTTTGATATATATTTTGGAGGTGTTGGATATCAGATCCTGATATAGTATGCAGCGCATCGTATTTTATCAAGTTGGAAATTTGTGATAGTGATATAATGTACACATTACAGATGACAAACTTAAAAGTTTTGGTACAAGTTTCATTCAAACAAAAATGTACTTAGTATAAAGTCTTAAAGTCCTGAAGTATCCACATTTTACGGTATTTCATCATATGCATGAGGTATTTCAAATTGTTCACCGTTATATCCCCATACCAGCTTCCTAAATTTCCTAAAAAGTTATTGTCTGCTACTACACCACCCTCGCGATGCCATCTCAATAAGCTGTAGACGACAATAACTCTGTGGGAATTTATATCACGGAGTTGGCATTAAACCATGGATGGCTTTCCTTTCGAGCCATTATTATCTCTGAACCTTATGCCCCAGTCACACGCTGCCCATTAATGATCATTTGGCAAACAACCTTAGTATGCGCATTTAAAAATAATCATTCATGGCAAGGTCCATATGCCACAAGGCTTAACGACATAAAAGCAGCGATTAATGGATTTCTATTAATAAGCAATTTCAAACTTGCGAGAGAGATTTTCTATGTTGAAATCTCAATTTTCGTGGTTTCACATTATCGTCCACTGGAACAATTATCAGTCATCTTGAGCACCATGAAAGTATGTATATGTCTTTGAAAAATTCAACACCCAATTCATCACAGGGAGCTCAATGCAAAAATCATTTGTTTTTTTAAAAACATGTACATGCATACATGTTAGTTGATGAGATGTTTTCGTTATCGATACTCATGTGCAATTCTAATATGAAAAATTGATGACATTTTCTACAAAACAAACTTTCAAACCTTTTTTCCAACAATTTATCGCCCAAGTGGTCACGGATCCAAGACTAACTTGCCATTATTTTAGAGGATACGCCAAATGTGTGCATATTGCAGTGAAATTTTACGTGCATTGCAGTGAAGTTTATTTGCAGTGAGTTATTTGCTTAGGGATAATCCTTATAAATCAAATATTTCAGCACCACCCTGTATACGCCTTTAAGGACCCTTGAATGGATAATTGAGCCCTTTAAAAGAAATTTCTATCTCACTGCTGTAAAACAAGTTCATCATTCGAACTTGTATATATGTGCAAGCGGTTATCTGCAATGTCTTCCGTCATTCAGATGCTTCATCAAGTCTATAGACACGATTTTCCCAATTCCGGAAACCAATTTCTGCAACCACATTGTAGTTGGCGATCATCAAACACTATTTCGTTGGCTGGAAGGTTCCCTGGAAGGTTCATTTGTCGCGCATGTCCACTCCATCAGCGTGAAAAATGCATTAGAAGTCTTAAAACTTAAAATATTCTTCCTTATTCGCCTTCGGTCCCCAAGGTCCCTTTTGGATACCTTTTTGCGGCCGGTGACAGAAAAGCAATTTTCAGCGTAAAAAATGAAAACCGCGGGCGTCGTTCGGTTTATGTGACACGTTTCACCTACTTCCAAGTCCATCACCATGCAAAGGACACAACTGAAGATATGCAATAAACGGCGAATTGGCACAATGGAAGAAGGCCCTACATGCCACAAGAATAAAAACCTTGCAGCCTGCAGTTAATGTCTGTATTTATTGGCGTTAAGAAAGGGCGGAAAAAGTTGACGAATAAATGATAGTACTTCCTACTACAAGTATATACATTCCGTGCAGACGTATTTTGTGCTATTTCTGGTAGCGAAATTGAGTACTTTTTGCTAGCAATGTACCATCGACTTTCCTCCTGCTTTTTGTAAATTGCAGTTTTTCAGTGAAAAAGTCAAAGTACATAACAATAAAATCTTTCCGATAATGGGTTTACAGCAAGAATTTCGTTATTATGACATTTTACTAGGCTATGTTAGATTTTTTTTTTCCTTCAAAATAAGGCCACTGTGCTGCTCATGTTACCCCGAGAGATATATTTATAGGCAGAAAAACATTTCAATAATTTACTCTTAATGGAATGCAGTTGGATATTGATGTTGTATATATTGAAAAATAGTTTGACTTGCCTCTTACAAATTCACTATCTGACATAGTTTAACATCATCGTATATACAAGGGTGGAATTGAAGACTGCATTTCCTTTAGGAATAACAAATAACCTACCCCGAAGCATTTTGACATCAAACAGTCGATGATATGCAATATACTTGTACAGAAAATTTTCATTGAAAATACGAGTGGTGGTCAAAATGTGTTGCATATTCGTTTATTATTCAAAAACCAGATGCCATACAAAAAAACTGAAATATCCATTTTTATCAGCAGGAAATTGGCAATTTTTCAATGTAGGACCCGAGTTTGTTCACACATTTATCCCAACGTTTGATGAGATTGTTTATACCCCTCTCGTAAAATGTGTTATGTTAATTAGTTATGCAGAAATTGCCAAACCGCAAATTTCAAATCATCGTCTGTTGGGAATTTTTGACCACTCGAATGTTCCTTTCTATTTACTGTCCCCAAACAGTCAACTACTTGCAAAAGTAAAACCTGTCATACTTATCTTATATGAAAATAAATGTACAGTATTACATAAAATAAGAGAATATGTTTTAGGGGCCAATGAAAAAGGACGTCCCCGAAAATCCTTTAAAAATTCAGCCCATTCCTCCCGTCCACATGCCAGCAGACTCCCCATCCCGCTCTTGAAGACGTCCTTTTTGAAAGGCCCTAACTGTTCCCAAATAAATTGAAGAGTAGAAATAGCCAATACTTAATTCTGTATTTTATGGTCGTCCTTACAACATCCCTAGTACCAGGTATAATTTGCATGTCCAGGGCCGCCTCTACAAAGTAACTGAACCCAACAAAGCATGTTGTAGAACAATGGCAAAGCCTTGCTCGCCACTGTCATTAAAGATTTCCGACAAACTTGGATTTGATCCAGAAACGATGATTTAGCTGTCAGACCAATATCCTTCCACATTCCATAACGACTTCCTACACATTGTCTGAAGGGGCCTGTAAGCTAAGGTTGCAGAAAAATACAGCCAGCACAGCTTGAAACGATGGCATGGTTAAATTGGTTGTAAAATTGCATTCCTTAATGCGGTCCATACATCACGGATTTCCTTCATCAAATTTGCCTTTTACAAATTGTGAATAGACAACATAGGGCATTGTGTAAAAGCCGCTGGATTTAATCGTTCTAATCAAAGAATGCCTAATTTCCTAATGAAATTGCCATGGCTGAGCAATTGGCGCTTTAATTAAACATTAAAAGCGTCACGCGGCGCATTTTTCTCCATGCACTATAATTACCTCGCTAATTGATAACGAAAATACAATGCCTGCTTCAATTTTTAACCTATTTTAGAAATACAAATTAAAACCAAAAACGGAATGGAAAAGTTTCAACATTTAGCTTAATTACAGAATAGTTGTATTTAATACATACAACCTTTTATCCGCTTAAGATATGTAGAGGTAAACCAATAAATCAGATGCACCCCACTTTTTTTTAAAAATCTTATAGTTATGAACATTCTGTGAATTGGTCAAACAGGAAGTCACGTGTGCTCTATCAACTGATGTTGTTAGATTTTACCGACGGCCGTTTGTTGACAGAAATCCACAAAATAACTTGGGACCCGTAACACTTAGGACAAAATGTCAAATTAGAAAAAGGAAGAGGATGGGCTGTTTGTATGATATCAACTGTTTTCGTCTTGTTCACTGAAGTGACGTCACCTACAATTACGTGTAAAGTGTGATTGAGGAATATTTAAATTTCCGTCAACAAATGGCTGTAGTTCAAATCTAACATCAGTGGCTAGAGCACACGTGATTCCCTATTTAACCCCATTAACAGAATGTTCATAACTATAATAATTATTTTTTTTTAAAGTGGGGTGGCGGTGACTTTTGGTCCACACTGTATAAACAAAAGTCTAGATTTCTCCAAAAATGGCACATACCCTCCATCAATTAAGGCATACATGGCAATATATGTCCAGATGTGTCCAATTGTTGATCTAGGCATAACATAGAAAAGGCACACATGTCCATACATGGCCATTGTCACATTTTTCCACCCAGGACTTGTGTAAAATAAGTGTTTTGATGAGAAATAACCCAAAAGGACAGAACATTCTTTCCTTCAATTGATCTTGGCAGCACTCAGAAAGATTGTGGATATAAGAAATTTGAACCCTTCTCATTTGTGCACCTTGTAAGTTTTTATTAGCATCGTACTTGATACTGTCCTTTCTTATCCCTATATCGAATCTCACAGCGTTGCTTGATTGACATTTCGATTAAGTAAAATTGTACTTTATGTGGGACTGATAAGTCAGTGTAAGTTCTTACGTACATAATACATGTTCAACAGACATTTTACCCTCTCAGGCTGAGGTCTACACTGTTTGTGGTCCTGTATAATCGTGTTGGGTTCCCCCTTAGGGTCCTCTGTAACCTTGAATGCCTTTGGGCCATACAAATCATCTTACCAACCAGAAAACCATACACATTAAACAGCTATACAGCTATTTAATCCTCTGATGACCACCTTGTATTTGAAATCTCAGATTACCACCTAGGGTCTATTTGACCCCAAAAAAGAGCGGCCTGAATAATACTGGCGATAATAAATACGTATATGGTCAAAATAGTCCACTCCCAAGATTCTGGACCATGTCTCCCCCTCCCCCACCAAAAAATCTGATGACATATACTACTTTGTAACCATCTGTGGTTCAATTGACCACAGATGCCTTCAGTCAAAGGTCACTTTACACACCTGAACTACCCTCAGAGCTACCAGAATTTTCAAATAAAATCCAAGTATTGAAGTTAACATTTTGAAGATTTTAAACTCTTGGGATCACATATAGACTCGAACATGAGGGGGGGATCTTGCTTGGGGCTAAATCTCTTTCCCCCCCTTCCCCCTCACCACAGAAAATCACGAAACTTCATAAATTTCAAACCGAATAGGCAAAATACAAAAGAAAAATTGCACTTTTGCATTTTAAATGTGATTTTTCTGCTGAGTCTGCTCGCAAATATATATGTCTAAAATAGTCCACCCCAAGATTATGGATACTATCCCCCACAATGTGATGCCATTATATACGGCCTTGGATTCGAAGATGGTCATCATAGGATTAGGTTACATATTGGCAACATAAATATATGAACTAGATATCGTGATGGTTTGTACTGTATTTTCCAAAACAGTTAGTCATAGAAGGTTCCATCCACTCTAATACAAACACGACAAACTAGTGACTCCCTCTCTCTCTTTATATATATATATTTAATGTAACCAGAGTTTATGCGCAACATCGCATTGCCTATATATACTGTGAAAGCCCCGTATAATGTCGTCATTTGCCATAATATAAGCCGAGAAAGAAACCTAGTTTAGGTTAAGATCCTGCATAAATGAAAGTGTATTCATGAGCACCCATTTCACCTAACGAGTTTGGAAAATTACATATATTCTTTCGTAATGCGCCACGCCAAAGTTTCATTAGAAAAGTGATATACAAACCATTGCTCTTCTTACAATTTAATGCATCGGTGTGTGCGGCTTAAAACATAACTCAGAGGCGAAAAAATAAAATCTACGACTGGTGTACGTGACACTTTTTAGCAACGATGACACGGAATCAGACACGGATTTGCATTTTTTTCTATCTCTTATGAGATGGCTTTTAGTCACAGCCATGTCTCCCAAATCTAGAGTGGCGTATGATCGCTAGGGCCATTAATGATTCATACGTTTAGGATGCCAAAAAAAAAGAAATTGGTTTAATTATATAAATGAGCCTATTATTGTCATCAACTGCAAAAGAATTCCAACCTGCCTGTGGGCCAATTGCAAAAATCAACATAATGCTTATCGGAATCGTTAATTAAATCATTAATTCTGCGATGTTTATGTATATTATATAGTATATATCAACAAACATCATCCTCGTGTACACGAATAGCAATCAGGATCGATTTACTGGCTAATGACTTAGCGAACATCTGTCTGGTCACTAAGGACCACCTGTAATTATAACGATGCACATTAATCATTGTGACATTTGAGCTATTTTAAAACTTCTGAAAATGGTAATATTCTCCCTAATTGCGAATCTAAAATTAACCGAATCGTAAATTAATTCTCGCAACAATAAAAACTCATCTCAAATAAGACTACAACATACTTTAACATCTAACAATATCTTTAACTACAACATACAATATACTGCACGCTATACACTGTGAGTCATAAAAACGTAGAACCCAATAAAAATAATCACAACTTGGTGAAAAATGCTTCTATTTAAATGAAATTTGGCAATTACATAGAACAGTAGTATAAGAACAAAAAGCTTGTTTCGGACTTGCGACAAATCTCAAAATGTTTCATTTTCCAACAAGACGGTGAGGCGCCCGCTCGCTTGCGGTGCTCGCGAAACAGTTCAACTGCTGCAACGTGCTGGCCTCTTGATCCTAAGGTGCGGGAGTTCGGACCCCAGTCGAGGTCGGTGGGAATTTTTACAGTTGGGAGAAATTTTCTAATTGACGGGCTCTTTCGGATGAGAGTTTAAACCAAGGTCCGGTGTTGATTGTTGAACGCTAAAGACCCCTCGAGAGGGAGTGGAAGTCCCCCTCATATGCAAAATTCCTAGGTATAGGTGATGAGGGCTCATCCCCTGGCGTTGGTGTTTAGCCCTCGTGTTGCAGAAATAGGCCAAACGTTAAAAATCAACAAACAAACAAACTGGAAACGCCACAGTTCATCGAACCCAACCACTAGCTACCAAACAGTCCAGACTCGAATCCAGGCGGTAACCGTGCTTCTTAAGCCCGGTCTCCACCAAGACGTGCATGTACGTATAAACACGTTTTTACAAACATATGCAAAAAAGTTTGCCCTCCGGGTTTG
>JAQGAE010006382.1:0-10175 GCA_034696685.1 Julus scandinavius
GTTACTAACCTAAGGAGATTTCCGGGGAATGGATGCATGCGGAAGTCCTCCGGATTTTACAAGGTCTATCCAATTTTTCATTCGGGGGAATTTTAAAAACGTTTCAAAGTGAAGGTGCGTCGTTTGGGAACGCCATACTGTATGTAAATGCACATTTTCTTGTTTCATCAGATTCTGAAATCGCAAGAACATATGTCATCCCCCTTGGCCATCATCGTTCACTGATTCTCCAGAAGGGAGCGAGGACCCTCAGCTTTGTGAACTTTTCAAGACAGGATAAATTAAATTGAATTACATAAAAGGCTAAAATGTATTCTAACTTCTGGTATCAAGACTTTCATTTCTAGTATTTTTCACGCCTCTGCTGGCGGTCCTGTTGAATATTCGACCACATCCAATATTTCTGTCAAGTTCTACAGCAGGTTGCACTAAACCTTGTTTAATTCAAAACACGATTCGATCTATGACCATTTATAACTAGTACAAGAATTATTCCAAACGTTTTTAATAAAGTGTTTTCAAGTTAAAAATGTGAAACAGGGTTTTCAATTAACGCAAAAAACAAATATCTGTAATTTGTAAACCTTAAAATCATACATATACATAAGTGATTTTCGAATTCCATTTATTCTAAATTGTAAGAATCGCATCCATTCCAAACAACGAAATTTCACTTAATCACCACTTGAAGACAATCATCCAAATGCACCTTACTTCCCTATATAAAAGCTAAAGATGTGAAATTGAACTTATTTTTCTATCTAAAAACGTCAATTGAAACGCCGCTGGATACATGATTCCTAATAACGCATCAAAATCCCCAATATCGAACTGTACTTTTAGTGTATTAAAGTATGTCTACACATATTGCCTTCTATCGGCAATTCACTGCCATAGAATGTTGAGCGACTATAGGCTCCACCAAAAACCAATACTAAGTCTAAAGTCAACATTAAATTATAGCTTAATCTGCTGTATTACTGCATATTACATGACGTTGAACACGATGGAGGTTTTTAAGCCCTATACGTGTGTATGTACACTCAGGGATTTCGTTCGGGACTTCGAAAAATCCTGAATTAATTTTGCCCAGCGATACTGCCCAGAAAACCCTCGCACTTTTCGATATTGAACTATTGATTATGGGGAGGTATATCGTCCATACTCGCTCAGTACACGAAATCCTCTTGGGGGATTCCTTTGAAAAAAAAATATATATATAAAAAATACAATGTCGATTTCGGAATCAAAAATGCGATTTTCTTTTACTCCCAAATAGTGCTTGCAAAAAAAAAGCAATATATAGTTATGGGAAAACACGGCGTGTAATGAGAAAGAATAAAACAGTAGTATATGGTCTGACCACTCAGTCCACTTAATGTAAAAAGTATACTACTATGTTGAATATAAGAAACGCCTCTATATGGGGAATTGAAAACGAAAATATCGCCTTTGTACTGAAAAACAACCGTGATAATATTTTTCATAAACTCAACTGGGCATTGTAACTAAATTTAGCACGTTTAGGCCCTCATTTTGATTCAAAATTACGATATTTTTTTGTGCATAAAACATGCAACTACAGTAGATATGAGCAACAAATATTCAAATTTAAATTACAATAGTTGAAGCATTGCACAGAATTAACTTGTACCAATTCTGAATTAGTTCTCTATATTTTATTATAAAATAACTAACCAATAAGAACATTTTTTTTTTAAATTTAGAAGCAGATAAGGGAACGGGAAACTGCTTCATTAAATGAGCAGGATATAGGCTGGCTACAATTAACGGATGCAATGCATTTTATGCAAACTCCAACAATTAATTATCTTTGCAAGTCCAGTATCACGTGGCTTAATTACATCTAATCAACTCCATAATAAATCCAAGTCAAGTTCTATACATAAGTTCCATATGAGATCCATTATTTATGTTTAAAAACCAAAATGGAAGTGTTAAAGAAGTCAGTGTTAAAATGTTAATGTTACCAGAAATGTTAAAGAATCGATCATGTTAACAAAGCAAATTGTTAACTATGTGTTACGGTAACCATTACGAAATTGTCATTACTTACAAGTAACCCTGGTGCAAAACAGAATGCAGTGACAAAATACACAATATTTTCGAATGCGCTTACACCAGGTATTCTTCAAGACTGACATTGCAAATGTTGGACATGACCTCCATTTTTCTAAAAGAAAGTCATCGCATACGGAAGAAACTTTTATGAGGCACGTCTGGTACATAAAGATAAACAGGCAGCAAGCACAGTAGATTTACTTGTGAGGAGTTTACAAAAGATGTGAGTGAATGTCAAAAAATTGGAATATGGTCGCCGAATTTGGGTTGAAAGAATTTTAAGAAACACCTGTATAAAATGTCAAGCAGAAGCTCTCCAAAAAGTCTGTCACGAAGATTCGTCTGGCCAAAACAAAAAAAACAACTTTGTACCTGAAGTAAAAAGAAGTATACATATTTTTATTCATTAAAACTGAGAAAATGCCCACATTGGCTTCTCCCGACTCGCAAGCATGCAAGTTCGCAGAGTTGCGTGCTCGCAACCGGTTCGAAAATGCGGCCGCTGGTCCTTAGCTAAGCCGTATAGCGTGCATTTATTAATCGATATCCAGCGTGCATATCCTTTATGGCATAAGGGCAGCCCCCTCCCAACCAATTAATCTAAGAACTATAAGCTTGCCACCGACGTTTCTTTCCCACATAGCGACATCGAAGGCTTATCCCCATGTACTCAATATAATGAAATAGCTGCAGGATGTTGCCGACCGAATTAATGCAAGGAAGCAAAAAGAGAAATTGCTCGTCAATCAAACTCTGAAGAGCAAATTCATGAATAAATGCTATTAGGCTAAATACGCCCGTAGTCGGGAATCGTGCAAACAATATTAACCCATCACAAACTAGCTGCGGATGAGGGGGGTGGGGAGAAAAAAGAAGAAAAAAACCCACAGCCATGCCCAGGATAGCACATGCATGCACTGTCAGCCTGTCCTGTCAGCGATCACCGAACACGAGCTATGTAATTACAGTGACTGGACACGTGTCACGCAGAAAGGTTATATTTAATATCTGGGGCAAGCTCTAATGCATGCAATGCATTACTAAATCCTATCTTATTTCTACCTGCATGCCAAAGCCGATGCCTTGAAAGCCTACAGCATCGCATGCCAGTCCGTAGAGATTTCAGGCCCGCCCCCTTCCACGGTGGTCTTACATAAGAGGAGTTCAAGTGGGTACATCGTGAAGGGGATCGGGTACAGGGTGCCCGCTCTCAAATTGCACTTCAGCATCCTCCTTCCATGGCTTTTTCATTCAGGAATACGCTTTCAGAACAACATGGCTTATGGTACCTTTGGGATCTTTAGGGGGCAGCGAACTCAAAAGCCTATACGTATCATAAGTAATACATTACAAAAAATAATAAAAAAAAACTGATAAAATGCTACCATACGGCGCAGTTTGAGGCATCTAAAATTCCAAATACTTAAAGAACTACTGCAGCAAATATCAATATATGGCTATGATGACGATGGTGTAAAATATTCCACAAAATATTGTTATTACACGCTCATATCCATTAAGAAAAAGTAAACTTAAGGATTCTATACATTTCGAAAATATAAACTCCATTTTAGTATTAAAATTACAAAAAGTTCAAAGTTCTTGGTGAAACAAACTTGCTCCTAATCTTGTAAAAAGCTAGCATTATTTACCATTTTGGATACAAATATGTATTTCAGAACGTCCTCCATAATCAGCCATATTTGCACCATAATTTAAACAAATATTGCATATCAACCATTGCAATTCACGAAACATCAGTTCTAAGAAAAACTAGCAATACTGTTATTGCTTTTTTTTAAAAATGGCATTGGTACACATGATTAACCGTCCTTGTATTAGATTCTGTCAAACAACCTCTATATATTGAACTAATATAAACAATCCCAAGCACATTTTACGAAATGATATGAACATCCAGCTATCAATATGACCCACAGCTTATTTTTCCCTAGTACTTTTTTCTTGTTTTTAATTATACCATGATCTATAGCTTTGATTATAGACTCATTATTAACCATAAAACCGTCCCACGGGAGTGCAGATAAAAGTATAATAATGTATAATCTGTAACATCGGTCGGCATTGAAAACCATGAAAAAGAGATTTTAAGCTAGAATGCTAGTGTGCATACACATTGTATTTTTATGTTTAAAAACGTGCATGCTGCTCGCAGCATATATACGTGTATATTCAATACCACTTGCATGCAACGTACAGTTAAAGATCCGCCTACTTCATTTCATATTACTGCTCTTTTTTTACTTTATTCAGGAATTCACATAAGTATAACCTGTCAAAAAAATCAGCCACGCAAAAATGCAGTCCAAGAGCCAGGTTAATTGAGACGTATTTCATCGCAGAAGGAAAACTCACTTCTGGGATATTTCAACGAGAGAAAACCCTAGTTTTCAAAGAAATTTCCAACTGCCTAGTTTGATTGTTAAATTGCAGACCAGTCGATGAAACCACAAAATTTTCAATAATTATGTTATAATTGAGGTAAAGACGTTAACCTGGCTGTTCAACATTCTGATATGTTCTGTATTGATATGAACAGGGTATTTGGATAATGCCTTTGCATAAACATTGAGAACACATATTTTTAGAAAACGTGTTACATTTTTTTTTAAATACAAAGAAAGCTAAGGCAAGCATCCAGGTGGAAATTCAAGCAAGAAATGGTAGCTAAAACTATGTACATATTAATTTTAAACAAGCCAAAACTGAAGGGCACGGTGATACATTGAAAAATAAAATTATTAGTTAATCTAAAATCAGCATTCTGCTCTAACAAATGGACCTTTTTAAAGCAAGTGACAAGACAAATATATGAAAGATGCATTCACTTTCTATCTACTTAATGCTGCAAATATACATCCAGGAGATATGTAGGGGAAACGCCCTGGAAGTGAATTCTCTACATGCATGTTGCCACTTCATGATGGTCGCATCTGATGAGTCATACCAGATAATCTCAACATTTTTTTTTTTCAATCCATACCGATACATTATTGTTCAACATGCTTTTTTAGTCGTTATCAAAAATCACGAACAAATTTGGCGGAACAGGAACAGGACATGAATGGCGCAAACACATAGTCACGGTCACAGTATTTGAAATGAACCACTAAAGGCGTGTCGGTATATTGGGCACACATGGGTGCCACAAAAATAATTTTGCATACACGCTTCAATTCAATGGCCAATTCAAAAAGCATGACATCATCCTGAAATGTACTATACATAGGACAGTGGAAATCAATTTGTCCAGGTCATCAGACAACATCTACAAGAATTTTGGTAAATACATTTTAAATAAAAAACATACTACAGAAGTTGCAGTCACGCCATTTCGTTCAAGACGATCCTATAAGTTTCAGAATACAAAAGCATGCTAAGCATAAAAGAACCAATGAAACAATGAGAGAGAACAAGAAAACGAATCCCTGAAAGTGAATGTATTCTAAAATATTGAATAGGAAACAGGTGATGAGTATACTTAGATTGTGCCAACATGTACGTTGTCCTGAACGTCTGCCTCCCCCTCATTTGGCCATTTAAGTATTCATGCTTCGCCAGATCAATGAAAATGAATTATTTTGCCTCGATAAGTTCTTCGACATTCACGTATGTATTATTATTTTTTTGGCAAAGAACCATTCGAAATATTCTTCAGTTGTCATCTTTGTATGTCTCTCCTTAGCGGGTTTATTCGAGCGTGCACTCTGGCGACATATGGAAATGTTTCGACTACCAATGGCACAACTAGAAATGGAGGCTTTATTAAGTCGATGTGCATGCAGACTTCTGATAAGTTCGGATGGTGATGGCACTTGCACTTTGCATGCTAATCAAATGAGTCACACCTGGGTGGACATGAAATAGCAAGCAAAATTGGAAGCATCCCAGATAATCAAAACGCATTGTCGACTCACACGGTCGGCTGCTTCACTTGCACTGCACGCCATATTGATTGAAGCTTTTGCCTTGCTTTCAAATTTCAATTGTCCAGCTCTTAATTTAATAATAGGAGCTGCTGGCAGCTGTTTAAAAACGTGATCCTTCATACGAAAAACTGAGAGCGAAGCATTTAAATTAAAGCGAGACAACAGCTGGCGAAGAAATTAAATCATCTGTTGTCTTTACTCTAGGATACCATAGTTTTGTTTATCTCCATTTCCATTAGAAATTTATATTAAGCATACATAAACACCCAGACAGGAATATGGTGAAACAGAACTGCCATTAAGCATCTTAGAACTTGGAATTAATAGAATGAGATAAGGCGGAAGGCATTTTTAGAACAATACACCAAGAGTTTAGTGCAAATGCAATTTTGACAAAGATGAAATTTTGATTATCGTGTTTAGGGGCAGTTGAGCAATTCACGTGAATTACAAAATCCCAGTGCTCAAATCCTGTCATGAACCTCTCATATAAGCCAAACAAACTTTAGGCAGTTTAGAGCACTGTCATGACATCCACACACAATGTACAGAAATGCAGTATATACCAGCAAGCCAAAAAGCTTCCAGCGAACATGCCTCTCAGATACATTTAATTATTGAGCGAATTGCGGGGTTTAATTAAGAAACGCCAGATAGTCTCTAAGCTCTTCATCAAATGCCCAGATACAAAAGATAAAATGCCATGAAGAGCTGGATAATGCGGAAATGTAATTAATAAAAGATAAACACATTCAAAGTGCAGGCCCTCATCCAAGTATATATAAAGTAATGCGTGCAGTACCGTTGCTACAGTTTTCAGCTGTGTCTCAAGCGTCCGGTGATAATCGTTAACTGTATTTAATTAGCTGAATACATGCCCGCATGCATCCCTGCTCAAAACAAGGGGAGTCCAATTATATGGGCATTAATAATTGAAATTATTCATACATCTTTAAGCGGACCAAGTATATTTACATTCAGAGTATCAACCGAATTTCTAAACATATACCACAATTAAATTCTCCGCCCACCTAATTAAGTTCAAAGTAGGTTCGCAGATGTATAATTAAGCATCATTAAATAAATTAGTTCAGTGCAGTAAAACAGACTGGCAAGATGAGAACAAAAAAACAACAACCATACGGTATGTCTAAAAAACAGTCCAAAAGAAAGTCTTGACTCTTCAGATTTGTTTCAATTGCGATGCACACACCCATTGAGTGCAGGATCACTACAGGAATTAAACAGAACAAGAGTTGAAAACCTTTGGTGTGGTTCTGCACGACAATTAGACGCATTTTAGCTTATAAATGCATTCAAATCCTCTGCAGTTGCGTGCAGAAAATGTTTGACTTTTGGAAAATAGGGTGCTCGATAATGAATATTCTATGAATAAAGCTGTTCAATCACCATTATTATAGTTGAGAATGTCTCTAAACTATATGCAATACACGTTGAAAAATCAATGCATATCTAAAAGTATTTTAAATGTAGGTGTACGACTGTCCATCATGTAGACATTGCACACACGTCTAACATGATATTGTAAAAGTAAAGTTTTCATCATAAATGCGCAAAAGAAAAAAATAGCCAACCAATATCTAGAGGAATAAAACCCTGCGCAAAAAGCGGGTCAGCAGATGTAATGTATCCAGGAAGAAAGCACAACGAAATATAAACAAAACCATACGATTTTAACCACAGCAGTCAAAGAAACACGCAATAATAAGTTTACCATTCGGAATGCAGTTTGCCAGTTTACGGCATGATTTTACGAGTCCAAGCAAAACAAGATAGTCGATTTCACCATAAAAGTTTTCTCTTGGCATTACAGTAAACAAATCCATCGCGCATTTCCTTGACTATCTCATTTTCAGGTTAGTAATGCTTCTTGTTTTATGCGCACTATAACACACCATACAATTCAGAAAATATTAATGCAGTAGCTTCGAAAAATCTTAGTTTACGTGGTTTACATCCAGTTATGCTATTGTGCTGATTTTTGTACAAAAAAATCACTAAATTAGTACCATTATGAACCGGAAGAAGTCTAAGCAACCATCCATTGCGTGTACTCGCGGTGCTTATGGAGGCACTGAATATCATGCAAATCAATTTTTCCCAACAGTTCAGGAAAAACTCTTGCTTCCAAGGCAGAGCTTCATAAATAGAGCCTTCCGACAGTCATTCCACATGCATTATTCATATCACTAACAAGCCTTCAGTCTTTCCTCCTATAATGACCATTTATCCAATTTTAATTCGTTGATGTGGGTATCAGGTATGCCAATACATTTCGAAAGATAAATCACATTGGCTCAATAGTTAGACAAGCCCAATAATTACAATTTTGCGTGCTGGCAACCTAAAGGTCATCAATCATTCCAGCTGTTGGTCAATGAACAAGCTTGCATTATTCAGCAAGCCCTTCAGACCAAACACACCTCGATTAGCCTAGGGGCTTAGGCCAGATATGCTAATACCCAGATTAAATAACTATGGATAATTTTTAAATTGCGCCAAGAATTATACGTAATTATATCTATACATGGAGGTTCCAAACTTGGCATAGGCTTTCCAAACATTGTAAAGTGCAAGCAAACTTTGAATTTAAATACATACATTACAACAAAATGTAACAGTTTTCAAAAAATGAACAAAATCTTGGTCATTTAAAAAACAAAACAGCACGATATGCAGCTAGCAAAGATGTGGAGCACATAAAGTTGAGTCCACATGCACAGAGACAATGGAAAAACTCATTGTTACCAAACATACTTTTATCTGCTGGAATTTTAATGAGAATTAAAGATGAGCATACACTTTTTCTCTCATAAACATTAGTGGCAAAAACTGCACTTCTCATACCTGGTCTGAATTGCATTCAATTAAGCTCAACTGGCTATAGGACAGGTGTGCTGTTATTCGCCCATAGACATAGTCACAAGAGGGCGCAAAAAAACGTTGGCGTAAATTAGTGGCATTATTTTATCCGCCCAATTATCAACAATTTTATTACACATTGTATAGTAAATTAAAGTTAATTATGAACCAAGAAGTGGAGATAATGATATCTGGAAGGTACATATCTTGCTTATATACTGCCATACCTCCACGCATGGCCACAATCTAACAGGTGTGAAAGTGGCGGCTTCCTTCAGGTGATGCTCGTGTCAAGAAGCCTTTAATTGGTCAAGAATCGGCTCATAGATTATTTTAAGCATTTTTAATTATTTCTCAATTGTGGCCTTTTTTGGCAAGACACGGCAGACAGTTCCCGGAAAGAAAAAAAAGTGCAAAACACTACCAATTAACTTTTCAGAGGCGAGGGTGAAACTGAATGTGGCATTGATGCATTTGAATAATTATGCAAACGGTCAAGCTTGTACCATGATAGCGAGCTATTAAACGGCATAAACACTGTAAAAACGACCAGGCAGCACTGTTCACCCTATACTACGTGGGCCAAGCACGCCGTTAGCAATTTGCAGCACTTCCTATTTCGGTCAAAGGTTAACGTATGCTAGCTTAATTCAGCCCCGCCCAAAACCTGAACGTGCAATAATTGTCTTGTGACTATTTTACGTGATACATGGTCTGAAATGAAATATGCATAAGGTCCATCCTCACATGGTGGAAGATAAAACAGACATTGAAATAAACTTCCTATAGGTGCTGCTCCCATACAGCATACAGGATTGTAAATCCATCCGCGTTAGCAGGCTGGGAAACCAAACACATTTGCATATAGGGTCCAGGTGAACATTCATTATTTTTTTTTTCTATCTTCCCTGAACTGTGCACCAAGCGTACAATTATCCACAGACGAAAAACCTACACTCCAAGACTTAAAACGCTGGTCACATCCTTGATTTTTTTAATTAGTATAATGCAAAGTGCCTGCTGTGCATGCAAACCACCTAATTAATATTTACAACAACAAAAAATATAATAAAAAATAATAATGGACAGCCTACAGGATATGCAAATTTCTGAAAATTAAAACGTGGAGCATAAAATGACTTTGCTTGCAGTGTTTCAAAATGTAATGATTGGTTTCCAAAACTATGTAGGATTCAAGTGTCCAACCAAACAGTTTTTGGTCACGCAGGTAAGTACAACTGAAATGAAAATGATTATTTT
>JAQGAE010006383.1:0-10175 GCA_034696685.1 Julus scandinavius
GCTCCAAGCAACCCTTAAATCAACGAGTGATGTGTGTATGCCGGACAACCCTTCCAAGGTAGGGGGTTGGGGTAACACATGTAACATATGACTAACTAATAATTTCTACGATGAACATTATGTTTGGGGACTTCCACTAATTTTCTTGGCATGGAATCCACTAGTCATTTTATCTCTTTTGAGTAGAATGTTTGCCATTCATCCAATTGCATACTTTTGAGGTCTGTTTTGTTAGAAATGGTGTGCTTTTTAATATTTCTTCCCAAAATCTCACATAGTCAGGACTCAGTGCTAGTGAATGAAGTTGAATTGGAAAGAATGGAAAAAGAATGGATACTATATAGTATGCATTCTTTTGTATACTATAACCCCGGGGCTAAGTGTGATGTTTGCTTGGTGTCATTGTCCAGTTTAAATATTCACTGTGTACCTAACCCCAATTTTGCTTATGGGGGGAAGTGGGTGCCATGTTGGCGACCAAAACTGATACAAGAGGGATGTGGGATTAGAGAGGAGCCAAGCGGGGAAGTTAGAGAAGAGGGTTGGTGGGGTGAAAAGGAGGTCAGTAAGGTAATGTGAGTCAGGGGAAAGCAAGGTAGAAATCCCAAAGGAAAGGTGGGGTAAAACAGGAGAAAGAAAAAGGGACAGCAAGAAGAAGGGTTAAATAGAAGGCAAAGACAAAAGATGGTCACAAGGTAGATAGATTTTGTACACAACGGTGGTCATTCTCCATGCCCCTTTTTGTGCTCTGTTTCACCTTGCTGCATCCGCCAAAAGTTGTTCATTGTAGAAAGCGGAGAAATAAACTCTGCACTTACCGAAGTTGGTATCCGTGGATAAAGTTTGTTGTTCAGGCTCCCCTCCCATAGCGAATCAAGTAGAGGTCCGTGAGCTGCAATAAGAAAACATTGAGAGGTTAGCAACGGCAATCACTGGAGTTCCTCGCTGACATGCCGCGCAACCCCGATCAACCCACCGAATCTGAGGAGAGGATGGACAGGTTGATGACTGCCGAGCCCTCCCGGGAAATCGGCAGTCACCGACCGGGTCTGATGAGACGGCGGGCGACCACCGAGAGGCTCCTCCAAAAGGGAACCGAGGGGTCTCAGGTAGGTCCATCTAATAACTGGCGCCCAACTACGGTCTTCGACCAACCACCACCTCCGACCGAGCCGGGAGAAGCGCTGGGGTCCGAGACACTAGCAGGACGATTTCCCGAATGGGTGCACATCATCAGAGCACCAAGGCGCTCGGACGGCGACGGTGGCTCACACCACCGAGAGATTCTTGGGGCCATCCATATGGGAAGGTCACCAGGAAGCTATGCAGAGAAATACCGCACCGACCAAAACCATACATATCGACTATGGGGGTGACGGCGGAAAACCACCAAACAGACAAACTACATGGTGACCCTTTTCCCAGGGCCACCATATCGTCGGTTAATGAGGCGGACGATTCACCAGGAAATTCGTCCATCAAGGACATCCCCTCTATTTCAGGAGAGTCAGCGTTAAGAGAATTATTGGCAGAAAGTATAGTATGGTAGCTGAAGGTAGAGAAGGCACTGGCATGCAATCTCCAAGCTACGCTCCTCCCGGCGGGACCAGCACGGGGACAGAGAGAGGACACCGCGGCAGATCAGTGGGGTCTGGGGGAGGCAGTCTGTGCATGCTCCCCAGCAGGCTTGACCATGATACAGCCGGAATCCCCGGACAGTGTGGCATTCACCCCGATTTCAGCAGGTACTAGGAAACCAAGCATACACTCTAACAGACCACACACTGGGGGTACAGGCTGCACCGGCAGACTATGCACCCAGGAACCCATATTCCACACAGCAAGTATGACCATGCACGTGTCAAACGGCCACACCAGGTACCACACCAGGGAGCATGAACAGCAGATGCAGGTGGCCCTCATCACTAGCGACCAGAAACAACAGGTCAACACCTTTCTCCAAGTGGCAGTGGAAGTCTTTGGCAAACCAGAGGAACCGGCGAGGGTTCAACCGCAGCATATAGAGGTGGAGGAAGGTAGCAAGTCATTGGCCATTCGGTTGTACTTGTGCTCTCCAAAGAAATGCAGCATGTTGGTACAAAAAGTGCAGGCGCTCATTGACCGGAAATTATTAATACCGATCAGGCCGGAATGGGCAGCACCATCACTGTTGGTGGCCAAACCGGGCTCGGTAACAGAATTCAGGATGGTCACCGACTTCAGGGGATTGAATAAGGTGACAGTCGCAGACAGGTACCTACTGCCACACATTGATGATCTACTGGCTCAAATCAAGGGCAAGAGGTTCATGTCGTCCATGGATCTCACAAATTGCTACTGGCAAATCCCCAATGGGGCGGAATGCCAGAAGTACTTCACCATGGTCATGCCACTGTGCACATATTGCTACCCACGTATGCCAATGTGGTCTAGAAACTCATTGGCCTATTGTCAACGGGTTGTGGAGCTAATGCTGCGGGATTTGGAAGGGGTCTTGGTCGTGGTGTACCAGGACGACTTGCTGGTAGTCAGCGACACGTTTGAAGAACATCTGGTGGATATACAACAACGATGGAAGTGTGCGTTCTTCATGGAAATGGTCAATTTTTTGGGCCACATAATCTCCCCAGAGGGCATCAGTTCCAATCCAGAGAAAATCGCGGCTAATTTAGAACTACCTTACCCAGACAAAGTGAGGCAACTGAAGTTGTTCCTAGCATTGTGTAAGTCTTTTGGAAAGTTCATTCCCAACCTCTCACACATAGCATCACTGCTCAATCATCTGCTCAAAAAGGATGTTGCCTTCGACTTCAACAACATTTGTCGTCAGACAGTGGACAAGCTGAAACTGTTATTTGCCTGGGAGAAAGGCTCAACCAAGGTTTGCCAACACATAGCCAGTAGAGCTTCCTTTAACTCTTGTGAACTACAATCTAGTTATAGTTTAAACCAGAGCAAGACACTAATAGGGAAAGTTAGCAGTTTTAATTTTTTCACTAAACTGCTGCTGCCAACTTAGCCCTAAGATCCAACATGCACACAAGGATCTAACACTAATTCAATTATTCCCTCTGAAGCATTTATCTCCACAATACCAAGGTGGCAAGTGGTCCTCAGTATAAACTAATCCCAAGACTGCTTACTTGGGATGCTATAAGAAGCAAGCACACTCATGCTAAGGTATACAAAAAATATCACTTACCTTATGACCAAAGAAGCCTATTTGGTCAACTTGATCTTCTGGCCCCAAGGAGCTGAAACAGGAGGGCTTTTATGCCTCTAAATACATTCATGCAAACAGCTTAAAAGTATTGAAGCAAGCATGCAAGAAAAGAACAAAAGCCAAGGCTTACACTTTAACCAAGCTTTTTATCTTGCTGGGATTCTCTCAGCACTGAGAGAATAACAAAAACAATGCACACAGTTAATACACAATTAATAAGTATAGCAAAATATTTACCCATACATCTCTTGGTCCCTTGGTCCTTGTTTCAATTCCAAAAGAAATTGCCACTGCCATTGCCATGTGCTCTACACTATGAGCATAAAATTACCAGCACATCCACACTGGACAAGTACTGGCAAAAAAAGAGAGAAACAAAGGGCAGGACCAAGGAGGAAAAAACACATTTTCAACCTACAGAACCTACATGCAAGGTGGAGGTACAGCTGGTGACACAAGGCAAAGTGGATCACTGCAGCTAGGGGCCTTCCACCTTTGACACCAAATTCAAATTGCTTGAATTTAAACTGCCCCAATAGAGAAGAGGAGCATGTCTTTATTGTGCTTTGGGTCACCTGCCAAATCACACATGCATACAAACTATGCCAGCCTAGGAGTACCCCACATTTCTCTCATGTGCAAACCATGAAACTATAGGCCTAACTCCGTCCCAGTGAGTAACCCTAATTTATGACATAAAACACTCAAAAGGTACTGGATGCGTCAGTTGAGCACCAAACTTAACTTAAGCCTGATGCTCTAAACAACAGAAGCATCTGGTTATGGCACTTATTTTGGCCAACCAAACTATGATATTAGTTTCCATTATTATATGGATGCCAGTGACACCGCTATGGGGCGGTGCTGGGTCTAGGCAATAGGGACGAATTGCGCATAATGGAATACGCATCAGTCATTTCTGCAAGCAGAGAGAAATTTCTCGACCATAGAGTGGGATGCGTTGACAGTGCTGTGGGCTGTTAAACGGTTCAAGGGATACATCGATGGCCTAACGTTTGTAGTTCATACCGACCATGCGCAGCTATGCCATATGTTGGCGCTCGAGAACCTAGAGGTAGGCTGGCCAGATGGGTATTGGACATCCAGCAATTTGTTTTTGACATCCATTACATCCCCCAAAATCTCAATGTGTTCGCTGACATGCTGTCAAGGAGCGGGGGACAAGTGGAACAAGTGGTACTGATACACCACTTCCTAGCTGATGAGCTACCCATGACCGCAGCTGAATTCGGCAGCTACAGGTGCAA
Organism: Julus scandinavius; assembly: GCA_034696685.1. NCBI lineage: Eukaryota > Metazoa > Arthropoda > Diplopoda > Julida > Julidae > Julus > Julus scandinavius. Next base: position 4,492 of record JAQGAE010006383.1, read on the forward strand.
GACACAGAATACCAGGGGATCATGGTGGCCCTAGATGAACAGGAAGGTCACAACGAGATGGAAACAAGGACTTTCTTGGAGCAGGGTTATGCCTTGTCGGCTGGGGGTATTGTATAGATACCTGTCCAAGGCAGACAACGAGGAACCACGGCTGGTTGTATCAGAGGCGCTGCAATCCAGGGTAATCAGGTGGAACCATGAACACCTGGAAGCAGAGCATCCGGGAGTGCAAGCCACCATCGATAGGATCACCACCTGCTCCCTTCTGAAGATGAATGGGAAATACCAACCCATCCAGCAGAAGAGCCCAGACCTGGGGACAAGACGGCCATACCTGGAAATTCACTCATCAAAGAACTACCAGAGGTTTATGTGTTAAAAGAATTGGCCAGGCAGCTATGAATGCAGGCCCATTAGCTGGCCATCAAGTGCTGCGTATCAACCGAAATGGTGCGAGTACCAGTATCGATGGCCAAACTGCTGGACTTGCTTCAGATTACCACCAACGAGGCCGGGTATTTTCATAAACTATCCCACTGCGAGGCTCAGATGCAAAAGTTAGCAGACCAAAAGGGAAGTGGCCGAGCAGGACATGAATAGGTTGCTGACGGTACCAGAGCAAGCAGCTCACAAGTAATTAATATCAACGTGACGGAGCCACAACAGAAAATGCGGCAAGAGGTTCAACCTCCGGCAAACACCAGAGAACCTGGTGCGGCAGTCCGAGAGATGGGGTCCCTAGTACAAACAACACGTCCAGATCAACGGACACGCCATGGAAATTGCAGCTTCAGATAATCTGACACCCGAGACGCATTCCCAAGAAAGTGAGCAGGCGGGTGGAAAAACCATATCTATGCTCTCCCTTGAAAACCGTGTATGAGGATACTACACCGGAGACTCCACCATCAGCCAAATCCTCATGCCAAAAATCACCAGGATCATCGGCCTAGTCTCCGGGCAGAAGGCCACACAGGCATGCGTCACCTAGACAACTCAAGTCAGCCATCCAACCGCCTGAGAAAGAAGACCTCCAAGACAAATGCCTACGACGGAACTTAAGGCAATGGAGAGGAAGACCAGAGGCGAGACAGTGGAGCCTGGACGGATCAGGAAACAAAATCTCACGCTCATGAGAGTGAAAGCAGAGACTTGTCCGGCGATATAAGCCACCGAAAACGCGGCAGATCAGATAAAGGCGAATACAAGTCAAATGGATCAGCAAAGAAAGCCACAACACTGCAGGATGGCCACAGCCGCAGTGAAACCCCTCCTAGACCAAGAAGCGCGGAGGCCAGTCGCCCACCGATCCCGTGGCATCAGCAATGGGACATCACCTCAAAGTACTCCAGCGAAGTATTCACGCTCCGCCAGGTCCTGATGCACCCTTCATGCAAGACGGAGCAAGATAAGGAGACTCTGGAAGCATATTACCGCAAGATTCAGGAGGCAGCCGAGGTTCCCCTGGAAACAACTTATGTGGCACCCAGGTCAAGTGACCGGGATTTTTCAGCATGGATGAAGCTAGTGGCGTTTTCCAGGCCTGGAAACGGGTATGAGTGCTGCTACTAGTGCCTTGAAGTATCGAAGACAACTAATTTTTGCAACCACTGGCACGGTGCGTATCCGATACCAGTATCCAGACACATATCCTCTGTGAAGAAGCACCCCTCATGTGAGGTGTCTGGCCAGGTGATGGACGTGATGGCAGTAATGCTGACTCTGATCAAGGGCAGACCAGAAGATTATGAGTAGTCAAGTTCCAGCACAACAATGGACAACTTCCACATAGCAAATACCACTGTTTTGACACCCATTTACGTTCTAGTGTATACGAAGAGCTTTAGAGAATATACCTCAATCATTGGGATGCATTAGTGCGAGCAAGTCCCATAATCAGTTTTCATTACACGTTCCCCTCATTTGTGGGAAGGCTCACAACCAACGAAATTAGCAACCACATAAGGGAGGGTGGAAATTTCTGCATAGGGTTAACTATCTGGGGGGGCTATGGGGGAAGTGGGTGCCGGGATGGCGACCAAAACTGATACAAGAGGGATATGGGATTAGAGAGGAGCTAAGTGGGGAAGTTGGACAAGAGGGTTGGTGGGGTGAAAAGGAGGTCAGTAAGGTTATGGGAGTCAGGGGACAGCAAGGTAGAAATCCCAAAGGAAAGGTGTGTTAAAACAGGAGAAAGAAAAAGCGACAGCAAGAAGAAGGGTTAAATAGAGGGCAAAGACAAAAGACGGTCACAAGGTAGATAGATTTTGTACACGACGGTGGTCATTCTCCATGCTGAACTGAACTGAAGTGTAGCAAATCCTTTATGACGGACCCTCCATAGGAGGCGCTACCATAGCCAGAGCAGGGCAAATTGCCCTACGCTTGCTGCTTGTACCTGTACCATATCTGTAAGGCTGCGGCCGCCAGAAGTTGTTCATTGTGGAAAGTAGAGAAATCTAAGAATGTGGCTTAGGTGACCTTAATCTTGTAATTTTGCAACAGGAGGTCGGAGGCAGTGGCCACTACAACAGTGAAAGAGGGAAAGAGTAATTAGCGCATTGGTGCTAATCCTGCTGCACAAGGGTTGAAAACCTTAAGCCTATTTACACCTATTAAATGTCTTTAATAGCTGTACAATTTTGATATTTACATATATTTACAAAATGGCGGCTGAAAGAAACCCAGAGGGCAAACTGTTTTGCATATGTGTGTAAAAAACGTGTATATAGGTACATGTACGTCTTGGTGGAGAGCTGGCTTTAGATGTGCCCCTGGCGTCAATTTGGGCTTACCGTTTATTGCACCAAAGTGAACATCAGGAGTATATAAGGACCCAATATGAAGCTTGAAGTCACTCAGCTAGTGATCTCGAGTCGCATACAGTCAACTGTATGTCCATGTGCATATTATGTATAAAACTGAGAATAAAGCATTTTAAACTTTAAAATACTTTTGGATGTTTTACATTTTGCATAAAACATTTTCAGCTAGGATTTTGGCTATGTCTAAAGCCAAAACCCATACTGTAACAAATCTCTAAATCGAGATCTGGTTTCCCTGTAGGACCAAGTCGGAAGACAGACTTGACGAAACGTTGCAAGTACCGTTTCTCCTAGCATCCGACTGTTGATCAACACCCGGAGGTTCGGACCCTCCGCAGGCTGTATATCAACGAATACAGAGATTTACTTATCTCCTTGGTTTAACCCAAACCAAATCTAAAGGAAAACCCCATCCAATGGTCACTTGAAATCAGGGACGCAAGGGAGTTACACCTCCGACGAATGCCACGTTCGGAGGTTCCCACGTCTCGGCCACTCTGGAAGGTCCGACTGTTACCCAGCCTTGAGACACCCAGGCTGAAAAATGTTTTTTTTTATTATACCACCACAAATTCTGATTTATCAAACACAAAACTTCTAGCAATTAAGAATCCTTTAATCCAGGATATACATAGACCTACTTGGTCATCTTTTGGTGACCCAAATATTGGCATATTTAACACATGCTTGTGAATTCTTAATCCCAAAAGGGGCGAAATTAGCTAGGGGAAATTTGTATAGTCGTTATCTTATTTAATGTTTTAAAGCACAGTATGTAGCATAAGGGAATATAAGGCGGCCAGACTTCAAGAAGTAACGTGCTATTAGTATATTAGTCACAAAAATGTCCCACCAAATTGCACCAGATGCAATTTATTTATAGTCAAAATGATTGGCAACTTTTGGAAAAAAGTTAAAAATAGGCAGACACAATACATTGGATACATTATTTCATTCTTTACCAAATCAGTGATAGTCAATAGTTGGGAAAGGGACATCAAAGACACGGTGCACTGGAATTGGAGTTGATTTAATGTTTATTATGGAAGGTAAATTTCTGATTCTTTTTTTAAAAAAATTATGTATTAGATACTAAAAGTGCAGTTTTCATTCGTGAAAACTGCAATATTTCAGTAGCAAAAGTGCAAAATTTTCTCATGAATTTTTAAGCTCGAAAAATGTATTTTACAGTTGGAAAAGTGGTAACTTGCACTTAAAGTGCAGTTTTCATTTGTGACAAATGCAATATTTCAGCAGCAAATGTGCTAATTTTTCTTAGGCAAAACTGAAAATTTTTTTCAGAAAAGATCTGATTTTCCTGCATTAAAAATGCAAATTTTCTGTTGTAATTTTTTTAGTATTTAGGTGGGATGAGGGGAACGGCAAAAGCTCTAGCTACCACTGGTGGTAAATTAAACCTTTTCCATGTATCCATGCTAAAAGGTCTATCCTAATGTTTAATTGCCGTTAAAAAACTAGCAGGAAGGATTCGTGTTGGATAAAGTAAGTAACTGTCTTTGTCTTTATCTTTGCAGGTGTTCTTTTATTGGGGAGATCTTCAGCAGTGATTATCGTCCGGATGTGAGATGCTAACGGTGTCATCGTTGTAGTTGTTGCTGTGAGTATTAGCACAACGTAAAGAGTTAAATAAGTCATATTGCTGCATTGCTAGTATATGTATAAGTAGATCGAGTAATGCTTATCATAAAATTAAGATCAATATATTTCTTAAGACAGATAAAAAGTTGTTTTCTTATAAAGTAAAATGGTTTTGTTAGGAGTCGCTTTGTAATTATATTTTGTCCTAGATGCCAAATTATCAAATAATTTTCCCCCTAGAGAATTCCTGAGAAGCACACCTTTTATTTGCATGCCAATAATAATAATAATAATACAGAGAAATTGAGTGTTTTGTGCAATTTATAAAACCCCCTTATGAACCTTTAGTTAGCATATCTGTCGTAGTGTATTTGGTTTTCTTAGCTAGCATAATTATGACTAAGTTCTTCTGAAATGTTTTTGTGCACATTTTAATTGGCATAATTTACCATATGCATTATGAATGTTCGTGTTTATTGAATTGTATATATATATGTAGTGTGTAATGCTATGTTTTATTGTGTCTAATAAAGTTTAAAAAACGTTTATTTGGTGGGTGTCATTGCAAAAATCGCCTATCTCAAAATTTAAAGGCTTAAAAAAACTGCAGAGTGGTGTGGTTAAAGAGATAGCCTAAAAAACGCGAATTCTTGTAGTTCTTTTTTCTGCCACTTAGGCGCTGCAACCATGTTCCCAAATTCCAATCATTCCTCCCACATACCAATCATTCCACAGGGTTTTTTCCCTCCAAAAAAAGACCTCATTCTCCACATAATAATACATACATAGTCATTTTCATTTCAACATTTTATTATTCAGACATGTAACAAAGTGAAACCAATGGAAATAGAAAATTGCTAACAAAAGGTAGTCCAGGAGAGGTCCTCGATTTGAATTGGAGTCTATACATGGCCGAGATGTAAGAGTAATTAAGGTGGCACCATGAGGCTGTTGTTGGTTAAGTTTAGGTGGACTGCAGGAGTTAGGCTGGTATGCGATAAACCAGCATGGTCGAGATCGGGCTGTATAACCTGCAAATAAAAAACAAAACGGTATTAACATTATTGTTCGTGAAGTACAGTCACACAAAAGCAAAAGATGACGTAAATTTAAGACGAATTTTTGTCCTTCTCTTTTTTTCGGCTAGCATTAAATGACATAATTCTAACACGAGTTGTTATTAGCCAAAATCGCCCCTGTTCACATGGTGTCTATTTTAGTTAGGTATAATTCCCGACTTTCCCGAGGTTTTAAAAATTT
>JAQGAE010006384.1:0-10173 GCA_034696685.1 Julus scandinavius
AATTTGCTCTGCTCTGGCTATGGTAGCGCCTCCTATGGAGGGTCCGTCATAAAGGATTTGCTACACTTCAGTTCAGTACATGACTGTCAAGATGGACTACTGCAAGAGCAACTTGCAGTTAAAACCTTTTTTTTTAATCACTTCTGCAAGCCCCATTGCAATAGGTCCATCCAATTAGAAGGCGTCATTTTGAAAACCGAGGTCAGCACTTGTACAATGGCCCTAATTAACTGATAAACCGCAGACATATGGGAAATTTTAGGGTCCGTTTGAGTACCCCTATTGTTCCACGTACAGGAGAACCTGTCTAAATGCATACTCTTGGGACCGGTGGAAAATATGCTATTAGACAGGTTATTCATTTGGACATGTTCGTTTATATACACGGATTACCAAGTGGGGAACGGCACATTTTATGCATTTAGAGAGGTTGATCATTTACGCAGTATGCATTTAGAGAGGTAATTCAATTACACAGTATGTATTTAGAGAGGTTATTCATTTACGCAGTATGCATTTAGAGAGGTTATTCATTTACACAGTATGCATTTAAAGAGGTTATTCATTTACACAGTATGCATTTAGATAGGTTATTCATTTACACAGTATGCATTTAGAGAGGTTATTCATTTACACAGTATGCATTTAGAGAGGTTATTCATTTATACAGTATGCATTTAGGGAGGTTCTACTGTACAGTAATGAGTTCATTTTGAATGCTGCATGGGCGTATAAATTGAAATTGGCAAATATTTTGATGTGATCAAAAATACAGCGTGTACATATATTTTCTGACTGGAGAGTCATCTGGCATCCGTTGGGGGCGCCCCTATTAGCGGACGATGAAAACTGGGGAAGGGAACAGCAGTGTTTTCCGTTCCGGGGTCCAGCTTCGTTGTTTACTTTGCTTTTTTGAAAATGCGTCTCACCCACGCCCTTCGGCCGAACGCGCCGAAATAAAACGATTATTCATCATTAGTTGGCGCCCCCGGTTCCCTCCCCCCTTTCCCACCCCCCTCGTCAATCTTCGAGCATACATAAAACCTTGAACGAACGAACGAGCGGGCGAAGAAAGTGGTTACCTTGAACGGTTTTGGCGCTCAGCCTTAGTCATTCACATTGAACTCGGCTGTGGCCGGGACGGGAACCCGGAACTAGAGCGGACAGCCCGGGATTTCCCGCGGGTAACGCGGTGACGTCATCAGTGGATGGCGTAAGCTGAATACCCCGAGACGGGGAGAAGCCAGAGTTTTAAGTTGTCCGAAATTGCTGAATGGTGAGGAATCTTATAGCCCTCGGAAACGTTGATTTCGGTGCATGTGCGCAGGCGCCAAAAACTGATTTTTACCTGTAATTGGGAAAATCAGCTAAATTCCCAATTGAAAAATCTCATGTACGAGGACCATTGCTAATACGATTATGGAACATCTTTACATGAGATGTTTCTTTTTCCATTTGGGAATAGTCTGGAATCTAGCGCATGCGCATATGCACATAGCACAAATTTATCCAGATCGGTTTTCAGCAGTGAAATCCATCCTATCACTAATAACAAAAACCGAAGGACATAAGATGAACTGAGTGTATAACTCAGTTGAAGCAACTAAACCATTGGCAAGCGACACCACTTAAACATCTCTAATACAATAGAACCTGTCTAAATGCATACTCTTGGGACCAGTGAAAAATATGCGTTTAGATAGGTTATGCGTTTAGACAGGTTTATTGAAGCCGTATTCACACACAACCTACTCACCAGAGAACTGACTTTGTGACGTCAGCAACCAGGCAGCAGAAATTAGGCTAAAACAAGGGTACAGGCCACACAGAACACAGTTGTCTTCTGTTAGTTCTGTAGTACTCTGCTGCAGGACAACAACGACGCTATTGCTAAAATTGTTGTATTCTGTAGTTGTCTTGTGTAGTCTGCTACAGGACAACAACGGCGCTTTTACGCCCAGCATGGTCATCACTTCTATGTCGCTGTCTGCTAGACAGCTGTCAAGAATATGGGAGGGGTTTATGCCCTACCTAAAAAACGAGATCTTTTGTGCGCATGCTCACACGCTAACCTATCTGGTAGCAAACGACACTTGGTTGTGTGTTTGGTTGCGGGTCCCAAGTCGGGACCGGTACATTTTATGCTTTTAGAGAGGTTTTTCATTTATACAGGACAGGAAGTATTTAGACAGGTTCTACTGTATACTATTAGGCTAAGTGGCGCTTCACCTACATGTTTTCTACAATACACAAAATGTTAAGTGCACGGGTGCCGCGAATTCCAAACTTCCCTATATTTTCCTCGAAACACGGCGATTTGGAGGGCATACTCGCACATTCATTTAGTTATGAAAACGTTGAAAACCAGACGAAGAAAGTGCCCACTCACGGCCATCTTGAGGTGGGGTCAAAGGTCCCTAAGAGGGGGAGGGGAAGCGAGCCTGGATTTCAGAATGCGAGAGGATGGCCCGCATAGGCTACTTAAAGATGGCGGCAGCTGTTCGTAAAGAGAGCATTACGCATTAGCGACTTAAGACTTGACCTAATCTTTCAAGGCTCTCCAGCACGATTTTCCCGGGCGAAAAACGAATGAGAGAGAGGAGAAAAGAAGAAAAAAAAAGTCGGTTGAATGTTGGACAGTTAAGGTTTTCCGTCAGGTAAAAGAACAATATGGCGTCGAGGCTATCTGATATTCAGGTATAACAAACGCGCTAATTGAATACCACATTCGCTTGCCCGGGCCTGGAATTCAATGTCTTAAGGCGGTCAGAAAACGAACTTGCAATGTCGAAATTTTAGAAAATCATTCCTGATAAAGTAGAAGAAAGCTTGTTTTTCCAAAACGTAAAATTACATTGTACTTTTTATCTTTCCTGTAAGGCATGTCTTTCCATTTCACATATACCCGGGGCGGTCAATAAGTCTTGCATATTCGTTTATTATTCGCAATACAGTGTAAATTATCGTTTATTTTAGATTCTGATGTAGTGAAAAACAACGAAAAAGAGTGAATCTCTTTAGATATAAATTTAATGCCATTTTGTGTGCCGTGATTTAAAAAAAGTTGAAAAAACACACTGTTTATAGCTTTATACTTGCAGCTAGTATAAAGCTACCTTGTTTATGTTTTGGCTATATTATTTGTCTGCATTCCAGTCGGTATGGTCCCAACTTTGCCGACAACTCACTTCGCCGACGCATTTCCCGAACATTTAGTTAGGTTAGGTTATAAGTCAGTTTAGGCTAGAACTGGTTTAAAATAAAATTACAATTAATTATCGTAAAATAATTGTATAATTTCGGCAAGGTGGGTCTAAACCTTCCAGTCACAATTTGTGAATAAAATATATTTTAACAACACCCTTATTAGCATGCCGGAAATAAAGAAAACGGAGAAAAACAATAGCAATTATATTGACAATCGTAAGAAAATGCAAAACATACGTACATAGTTGAAAATTACTCTTGCATTTCAAATTTCCAAAATCTCTATTTTTCCTAATATCTAAACAGCATTTAAAATTCGAATATTTTTTTTCTTTTTTTTAACATGTTTTGCTTAATGCGTGCAGACGTGGTTTCAACGAATGTACTTTTTATAGAATCTTTTTGAACATTCCTGGGCTTTTTTGTCAATCAAATTTCATAGAAAAAAGCTAGAAAAGTGACAACATTCCAATGTTAAAAATTGGACTTATTTGGAGAAATTAGATAAAGCCATTTATATCACATTCATGCCATTGTGGAGTGTTGTGTTTCTTAGCAGCTATGATTACAATTCTGTACAGCAACCAAGTAGGGGAGGGTATATTGTTAGTAGAGAGATGAGGACGTCCTGCCCAAGGCAGTGGGGAATGAGGAGGGATTTGGTTCTGGTTAGTATTATTGCTTGATCAGGGCAGTCAAATATTTACCAGGTGGGTCCAGTGTGTGGTGTTGCTGATGCATAGATGGCATTGATTATTTGGGTGTAGTGTAAGAGGACCTTTCTTGGTAAATATATTGTTGGGCGAGATAAGAAGTTGGAGTATGAATTTTCTCATACTGTACACAATACATTATCTGTACTGCGTATGTGCCATATACTATATAATTTATTCACATCAGAGAATCATTCAAAATCAGCATATCTTTGTTGTTTAAACTTTTCACTACACGTGTGAAACCAGAATTTCAGATCCGCAAACAAAATACAAAAACCCGTCTTCTTTTAAGCTGTCAAATCAGCATTTCTGATTTGAAAATATTTTCTTTTTCGTAAAATCCAACTATTTTGCATTAGTATGCGACGCCCAGTGGGCACTATTATTTTTCCTCTTTCAAAACTGAAAACTAAAAAAAAAAAAAAAAAAAACGAAATACAAAATAAACAGAACATACGTATTAAATATCTTATTTCCTGCAAATTCCCAAATGAGGTTAAACCTGATTTAATGTCGTTCACGTGGCTAAATGGCCAGTTTTTTTGGCAGGCCAAAGAAAAAGATGTTTGGGGGCGAGTGGGCTCCCCCACCCACGCTCGGACGCCACAGGGGGCGTCATTTGCATATTAGACAACAGTCACTACCCTGGCCAGAGGGGGCTACATGCTTTTTCCCCGCAATCTGAACCAACAAAGTTTTTCTGATTCCTGAATTCTTTCGTGATGGCCAAAAAATGTCTGCCCAAAAACAATGGAAATTCGATAGAGCTCCGGGGCGACCCCTGAGGAGGGCACGCGAGAGGCCACCGGGCTCATGGGCTGACCATGGGAACAGGACATGTTGTTCTTGAAAGTTTTACAAATGGAGAAAAATGATCGATTCTGTGTATAATGTTGTCTTTAGAAACGCAAAACCTTTGAGAAAAACGGGTTTTTAATGGCAAATCAATTTGTGAATCAGTAAATTAGAACTAAATAGAACACTATGTGTACATGTTGCAGAACAATCCTGTGTAAATGAATAACCTCTCTAAAAGCATTAAACGTGTCGGTCCTCTACTTGGGATCCGTGTAAAAACGAATAAACCTCCCTAAAGTAATAATGAATAATTTTTATTGGCCCTAATGGTTTTGTAAGGGAATATCAACAGTTGAACTGCAAAAAATATCAAACTAAGATGAGGTTAGCACTTAGATTGACACATTCCAGGTTGGCATTGAACCACTCAATAAGTGCAGACTCCATAGCTGGATATCTGACGACCCGTAGACGTTTAACATTGAGGTTTGTGTTGTCAGATTTAGCTAGATGCTCTGTTACATTTTCTGTGTTCTAGAGATTGTGGCTTGACTGTAGTGCTCACATTTTACAAGTTGAAACATTTAGGAAGAAATCGTGGGGCCCGTAGCATTTGCTGCTTCTGCTATATGGCTAATCGGAACTGCTTGGTGTGAAGCACTTAAATGATCCTTTTTGTACTGACACATGACTATACGGACAGAATCTGTCATTGTCTTGTGCTCTGAACCTTAAAGCTGGGTCTCCTCCAAGAGTATCATGAAGATAAGTCTCAAATCCACAAACAGAAACAAAATACACAAACCGAAAACCATGAAGTCACAAGAATGATATAATGAAGCTGAAGTGTCTCCACCAAAAGACTAAAAAAACCGGATTCAATGTGTCGTGTTTATGGCGCTTCTACCAAGGGAAGGTTCCTACCGTCTGCACAATTTTAAACCCGCGAATTGCAGACGATGTACATATGTACATTTCTAAAAAGATATCTATAATGCATATACACATTAAGATATCGATGTTTAAAAACTTCAGTGTTATTTTAGCAATCCGCTGTATCGTTGAACTTCATTTCGTCTGCACCATGTAAAAGTTTCCATCCGGCATGCGCAGACTGTCAAAATCACGTTAAATTTGTTCAACCGTTTAAAACGTTCTATGTAAATTCTTCGCATTTTTTAGGTATATGTGCAATTTCAAAAAAAAAATACGGTTATTTTCCCCTTTACCCATAATTCCATTTACGTCATCAGGCACATGTGCATTTCGCACAAATGACGTCAACGTTAACGGTGAGTTTTTGTGCTAAATGGCGGCGACCCATAGGGGTATCAACTCGCCTTGAAGCCGTTATAATCGTGCCTAAAAGTTCGATATTTCCCTCTTTTCTTCCGCTTCCTGCTCGTGCCCCCCTTTTTGCCTTTTGAACCTCACGAAGGAGTTCTCGCTCCCTGATGAAGGTCTCATGGCACACGAATTGCTACCCTCGACGTCAGTCAACCCTAAAGGCTGCTATGACTTATGGGGCCGTTGACGGGCCGCACACGCGCTCAGATCAGAGAGGGCAGTGACGACCGCGAGGGGTGGGGACACATTTGCTCCATTGGTCAGGGCATCACATTTGGGCCCCTGATAGATCGAAAGTGAAAATGAGGGAGGCTTCGTTTTCCGCCTCGAGTTAGCATTCGCCTGTAACTTGTATTCACACGTGGAAAGTGAAGCCGATTCTGTTTTGGGGTTTTAGTTGGTATGTCTTCCCGTTTAGAAATGGACCAAGACGATCTCAAGACTGCCAAATGTGAGACTCGAGCCCGTACCACAAATTGTAGCTCAAGCTTTGCCTTTCTTAGCTGCATCTCAAACTTAAGCTAAAGCTTGAAATGACACTCGACCACAATTGCAGAGTCTCACATTTGGCTGTCTTGAGCTCGTTTGCATCTGGGACTTGAGACACATTTCAGTCTCAAGCTCACGCGATTTGTGCAACTACACTGTAAAAACAAGTCTTAATTTAAGACTCTTTTCGTGTCATTTCTTGTGGACGAAATCAAGACTGTGAGTTTTTTAAAAATAAGACATATAAAGTATCTTATTTTGAAAATCAGACACAAAAATTGTCTTATTTTAAAAAAGGACGCAAAAAGTGTCTTATTTTAAGACGCGAAAAAGTCTTGATTTCGTCTACAAGTAACAGTCTTATATTAAGACATTTGCTTTTGCAGTGTATGTTAGGGTGTTATCTCAAGTTTCCACTTGAGATGTGACTTGAGCTTGAGATGTGAAACTTAGAAGAGAAAACTTCAGCTCCAGGTTTTTTGATCAACTGTGGTATGGGCCTTAAACCATGCACCTTGCCGAAAACCCTGTTTCTCACCAGTTCCAATTTAAAGATCCAGTAAAAATGAAAAACTATAACAGAAAGCATACTTTTTGTAAATGTCGAGTATTTTGCAGAAATGCCATTTGAAATTGAGATTGATTTGCAAATGGGGCTAATTTTGGAAAAATAATTTCCCCTTATACCGAAAGCAACCGCGAATGGATTTCATAGTGGGGATCCCCTAAGGGCCCGTCTCGTTTTTTCTCACAACAAAGTATGCCAAACAACAGCAACAACAATAATAAAAAAGCGTATCGGAGGAAAACCTCATTTACGTGGCCCCCTCACCCCACCTTCGACCTCTCGCCCTCAACCCCCTTGCCCCGGTTCCACCGCCGATGCCACCCGATAACCCCGCTAAAATGCGAGCGGTTTTTCGAAGGTATAGGGGCGAGCCCCGGGCGCGATCTGAAGGGGTTAAGGCCAAGTCACCACCGAGGAAATTAGTCATTGTAAATTATAGCCAATGAAAAGAAGGGGGGGGGGGGAATGCAAAAATCGGAAGATGATGAAGGAAAACAAAGCGGTGAGATAACGTTGGAATGTGCGGCGCCCCTTGACCCCTGCCCCCTCTGAAGCTCGTTGCTGAATGTAGTCTTGCGAAACCCCTTACCAGAAAATTGAACGGCTAATCTACCATCGCGTTCCGAGTGTGTGAAAATCCCAGGGGGGGGCGGATGGACAACTCGCCAACGATATGCGATTTTCGACTTTCCGGCCATCTTTGCGAACCATAAGGGCGTTAAAAAAAAGCTTTCTACCGCGGTCACCCTCCTGTCCATCCCGCGCGCCAAAAGCAAGACATGTGTTGACAGAAGAGGAATTGTCGTTCGGGTGACGTTCCGTTGAGCATCGATGCATCACCGGATTGAAACACAATCTCCGATCTCACGACGAAAACCTCAACCTGATTGATGGTCGAATAGTTCGGCCACTCGGAAGACCGCAGACCACCGAGGCACGCACGGTCCAACGCCAACATGTCCGACCGGTCACGCGGGGGCGCTGACAGCCGGGGGACGGCCATCAGCTTGTCAACAGCAACTCCCTTCAAGTACGCATCTGATGTCCATCTATCATTCGGGGGGAGGATGTTGTAACCACCCCCTCTGATAAGAAAATTTGTTCGATTTTGGTTCTTAATTGGACCCCCGGAAAGAGAGGGTGGCAGGAGGGATATCGCGGAATATTGACCCCTCCTAGTAGATCAAAAAAACAGATCAGCATATATAGACGAACATTATAAATTTCCAGTAAACCTGTTGAAAAACTGCTTGGGGCCATATATGGCCCTTATTATTCCCCATACACGTATGAAAGCATGGAAGATAACGTAGACATATGTTTTGTCTATAGGGGTACTCATACAGACCCCACAATTTCGCTCATGTCATCAGTTAATTGGGGCCATTTTACATGTACTGACCCAGTTTAAAAAATAAAAAATCGGCTTCTAATTCGCTGGACCTGTTGCAATGGGGTTTGTAGAAGTGCTGGAGAAAAAAGGAGGTTTTAACAGCAATTTTCTCTTCCAGTCTATATATTGCCGTATTCTGACTATCGTGCGTTTTGGGGCTGCGCGCATGCGCACTAATGGTTTTGAGCAGAAGCCACGCCCTGTTTTTTTAAAGCTCCGCCCTTCAAGCACAACGCACTGAGGCTGCCGTTCCGTATTCTCACTATCCAGACGAACACGAAAACGGACAAATGACGTTAGTCTGGAGAAATCCGGTATTGGCTGCACATGTTCGCACTACACGTGACCACATACTCGGGACGGACCTACTGCGCATGCGCGCCATCTATGGTTCAAATTGAGAACCATTTTAACTGCGTGGAGGGCCGCCATCTTGCTTTTGTGGTCCGCGCACCAGAAAAAGTCAAGTCGATCTGACGCGGTGTGCGTGAAGGGCGGAGCTTAAAAAAACCAAGGCGTGGCTTCTGCTGAAAAACATTAGTGCGCATGCGCGCGGCCCCATTTGTGCCCATTTCACAAAAGACGCTCAACTTGTTGAAGTTTTTTTTCCAAACTTAGCGCAATTTGTCGGCGAAGTGGGGGACTAGTCCTCACCAGACCATGCTAAAAAAGGTTCACCCGTGACCTCGTCCCCCATTTGCTCCGGCCGCGTTACCGTTGCAGGACCGAGGCGAAATCTGGATCCGCGATCTGCCGGGGATTGATCGGAGTGTCATGACGCTGCACTTGTGGGCTAGAAATAATTGAAAGTGAAGTTTTTCCACCGAGGGGTCGAGGGAGATAAAAATACATCATAATTCATTTCGGTGTTGCGTTTTTTATGAGGTCCTCGTCTCAGTCCTTCTTCTTCTTCGCCAACATTGGTCAGCGATGGCTATCTCGGACTGTTATTAATATCGGAGCCCGCATCGACCTCGTTGAAAACGGGACAAACATTTGTCAGGGAGCCCCCGGATGGCGCGGCTGTCGTTCACCGCCATTAATCAGAAGGGTGGCGGGGGTGGGGGGAAAGTGGTGACACGTGCTGTGGGCTCACATGACTTTGTCTGGGTGAAACAAAATACAGTGGAACCTCGATTTACGAACTTAATCCCTTCCATGACCCTGTTCGTAAATGGAAAGGTTCGTAATTCGAATCTTTTTTTCCCATTGCAATCAATGTAAATCCGAATAATGCATTCCTTGTACAAATTTTTTTTAAAACATGAAATGGTTTTGTTTAGAAATAATACAGTAGGTATTATGTGTGGAATTAAATTTATTGGCAGTTGAATGACAAAATACACAAAAATCAGCGCTGGATTCTGACCTGGAAACAAAGGTCTTGTGTACTAAGGAGGTCCGAAAAATGTCCTCTTTTGGTCAACACTGCTCTTTTCTCTTAATTCCCCCTTATCAATGACTCTGCCCGATATTTCACATATTTGAATCAATTTTGTGTCGTCGATAGGTGTTTTTTGGGGCTCTGCATAATACCAACCTGATCAAATTTGTACAAGGTTCCATAGTGTTAGATATGTTACAAATGCATGGAAGGTTCACATATAACAGTAATATTAGAAGAAAGCAGTTTAATTACCAAAAAAGAAACCGCA
>JAQGAE010006385.1:0-10171 GCA_034696685.1 Julus scandinavius
ATGGGACTTGACCTCGTTGACTTGGTCGAAAAACCAGTAATGCAACAAAGTGAGACATGTTGGACAGTAATGCAGATATGGTAAATCTTTTTTTAAAAAAATTGAGCATTTGCCTCGTGCTTTTCAGCTATTTTGCTGTTCATATTCTTCTCATTAAGTATAGTCGAATTATTCATCCTTGAACGTAAAATCAAGTAAATAATTGTTCTACCGAATTTAATTCCAAACATATCCATGCACTAATATATATCCCAATTTACTATTATTAAATTCTTTCCCTTCTTCCCTCCTCCTCCTCATGGACATCCGTAATTTTTGTTTTAAAATTAGGGTGTCCAGAAAAAAATTTGTAACATTCGAAAAGGCCCATCCTACAAATTTCCAGATTTTCCTGATTAACGGAAGTTTCCTGACCTCGAAGGGAAATTCCAGCATAAAATTGATGTTTAACACAAATTTATTCATAAATTCAGACTTTCACGAGGTTTTAGAAATGCAAGTACATTTGGGACTAGGGACATATTTCTTATGGTATCCATTTCCCCTTTCACTGACCTTTGAAATTTAATTAAACAAAACATCCAAAAACTGAAAAATTCAATCATTAGTGGACGTCCACATGCCAGCAGACCCCCTTACCCCCTCTTGAGGACGTCCTTTTAGAATGCCCCTTACATAAATTGTAGCTATAGTAGTTAGTTGCTAATGTTGGTCTAAAGTTTTACGTTATTTACTTGGGATAGCTAACTGCTGTTTAAATTTTTAATGAAAACAAGTGCATGGAAGTGTTTCAATATTTGAGTGAATGTTTGAGTTTTATCATATTCGTATCGCTGAAGTAAAAATATGGTGTGTTTATGTTGTATGATGTGTGTATTGATTCAGAACATGCAAAACTTTAGCGCATAAATACTTCTCAATATTAGAATCTTTTTCAATTCTGTACCGCGCTCTTGCTCATTCAAAATTTAGCAAGTAGTTTCCTCCGATCTTGTAATCTGAGATTATACTTTTTTGAATTATTATTCAGGCTTGTTCATATGGACCAGTTTTTTTTTCTTCGAACTTTCAGAAGGATTAATATAATCCTCAGCTGCGCCACCTCGTAATTTCAGATAAAAAATCTACTTCTTTACAGGCAACTTTTTTAATTTAAAGTTCAGGGAAGTTTTGTTTCAGTGCGCGAAAAACAATTCGAGAACAAAGTGTGTTGAAGAATGGGGAACTGCGTTCGAACAAGGCGCGATACCATCTACAGGAGTATTTATATTAGTTCCAATAAATTTGCTTAACCCATATATGTTAGCATTGTGTTCACTTTACATACCTGAATTACCTGTTCCTAAGCTTAGGTTTTTTTTTGTTTTTTTTTCTCTGGAAAATCCTCGTTGAAAATCAATAACCACACTCCAGGTAAATCTGGAGGTGATGATTGGTGACGCTGAAGAAGAGGCGTGATTTATTTATAGTGTGCACGATTGGACTTGCATTCATATCATCGTTCATGGTATAGATTTTTGCGTTTTTATTCATGAAATAGCGTGGGAAAATAAGACTTGTCTCGTGAAATCAAGCTGAAAATATAGAAAATCTTTATTTTAAAAGCGTTATGACCCTTGTGCAATTCGCACGTTTCTGGTATACATTTGGTAATCCAAAACAATAAAATAAGAATTTTCGCCTATAATTCAATCAGTGTTACAACTTTTTTAGGGAATTTTTCATTCGACACTAAAAGCCTAGTTAGTTGAATTATTTTATCCTAAGCAATTTCTGAACAGCTCTAGCCTAGCTAGCTATATAGGGTATTTTTAAAAATTATGGGCACTCTTTTTGGGAACAACTTTTCACTTGGGCTATCTGAATTTGGCCTCCTTATGGTGTACATGTGCATTGGATTCAAGCAGTTCTGCCAAGGTCCACAAGTTGAGTGTCTTTTGGAAAATGGGCACAATTGCAGCTTGCATAGGCCTGCCAAGATAGACTGCAAGAGCAACTTGCAGTTAAAAACATAAGTTTGATAAGTGGAACCATTTTAACTTTTATGTAGACCACCTGGTTTGATGAAGCATCCAAACCCAAAATTGGTTAGCAAACGTTTTATGTAAACATATTTTAGAAACACATGTAAAATGGAACCTTTTGGAACATTTTTGCTTTCTGTTTTTGATAGTCTGCATGGACTGAGATTTATAAACAGTCTGGCATTAATTTTCAATGTGGCGTACTTGTACTGTTGCTAAACAATGAATTTAAATGTAGTTTTCTATAAAACAATGCTAAAGTGATACATCTTCGAATTCAAATATTCGGTTTTAACGAGTCAAGTTTTGGTTTTGTTTACGTTTAGTTATAATCTGCTGGGAAATGTAAGAAAAATGTATAACTGGTTATCAATCAAAATGATTGATTGACATAATCGGTTTCATTCGTTTTTTCCCCATGAAACAATTAATAATTAGGTAAAAAATTGAACAATTTTGGGTCGTACAGGTGTGGATAATTTCAGTTCATAATTTTTTTTTAAATTGCGAATCAAGATATGATTTACTTCAACGGCCTAATTATTGTATGATCCATGTTCACATCGCTTTCAAATGTATTTTTTTCGTATACGCTTTTAATTTTATTATATTTTTGTTTCGTTTCGCTTCACTGACTCGTTATTAGTATATATTTTTTCGCAGCTGTGAATTTTAATTTATCTCCTTTACTTATTTAAAGTACAATGAAAAATGGTTATTGAAATAAAAATCTTTGATCTAGAAGTCTAGAGAAAACATTTTAGTTGCATATGTTATATATGTAATGAAATGGAAATTGCGGCTTTTAGTTGCCGATTTTATTTTTTGTGTCTGTGTTCTGGTTGCACATACCATTCTCAGGTGGAAAGCTATCTATAACACTTTTCAAATTTAGTTTAACACCTGTAAATATTACATTTTCACCGTTAAATTATGATTTAAAGTCTTGGTTTCTATGTCACATTTAACTAAAAATGTTAAACCCTACTGATAATTAAGATTTGCCACCACTAATACGCTCACACGTCATCAACAGAGAGCTGATGGGTATGGTGACCATTCACACTAAAGCCCCAAACACACGAGACTCACTTTATGTAAAATCGGCTGCTAACGCACGATTTTTGATTTCGCGCATGTGCACTGAGCGCACAACATCGTCTGCTGAATTCCGTTGAGTTTTTCACACATGCACTAAACTCACTTTCGGAACTCACTTTTCTCCGCTCCGATGTGCGCTGTATGTTTGTACCAAAACATCGTGCGTTAGCAGCCCATTTTACATTGAGTCTAGTTTGTGGAGGGCTTAGTACAGTAAATTGTCCTAATCCGACCCAACCTAAACGCCCGGAATGTAGGCCAGCAGATGGCGCAACATCGACTGGTGATGACATTCCTTGCATTCCCACCAAACTGACTAATTACAGTAATGGCGCTCTTGTTAAATGGTGTTATAACAAGAAATAATATTCAAAAACAGAAACACTAACATGACAACAATGAATGGAATGTGAACTTTCCTCACCCATTCATTAACTTTAATATTTTGAAAATATTTAAAAAAATTAGCTTTTTTTCATTTAATTTAATGCAACAATTGCAACATTTCAAAGTATATTTTAGCAGACCATATGGGTATGGTTTACCGCTCAGCGTAATGGCACGCTAGCTCTAGTGCGCATGCGCATCTTGAAATCGTCCACTAGCAGACAGAAATCCGAGCATTTTAGGTTCAGTGCATGGTAAGAGGGCATAGCCCTTGTGTTGCAATATGCATTATCAGAGTTTTCGATTATCCTATGTTGACTCGATCCACATTAATTCGGGTGATAATAATCAAGGTTCCACTGCATTTAAGCCCATCTTCTGACATTAAAAAAATTAGACCATTTTTTAAATTCTGTAACGCGGTGTATAGATAGCTTTCATCGGATTTTAACACAAGTGGCATGGCGATTTTTAACATTGCACGGCGCTTAAACATTCCTTGGAGGTAATGACCAAGGAAGCCTCTTGTCCGCAACTCCTGTCTGAGATTCAAGATGGCTTTTTAAGGTTAAGCGCATATTCGGTGGTCATGGCTTATCTATGATAGCAAACCACTTGGACGCGTGCAAGATCCCCTACGACGGGCCGAGGCGCTGCCCCGACCCCTGCCGGGAAACACGAAGTTGGTTGCCTAATGAGAACACGCGAGATTTTGGGAGGGGAACCAAACCACCTCCCCCCTCTCTTGCGTAACGGGCGTCGTCTTTCTACCCTTGTCATCTTGCCAATGTTCGTCATTAATTCTGGATCCCGTTTTGCATTCCGTCGATAAGTCAGCGTTCTTGGACGCGGTGGCAAGAATGTGACAGTGAGAAATGGCCATCTTGAAGAGAGGAGACATCAAGATGGCCGTCAAGGTTGCGTTTGTTTTGCTAAGGAAAAGCTCTCTTCGGGTCGCATGAATCCAGTGCTTCACTCGGTATCAAATTTAAGTGTATTGCGACAAAGCTGTTGAAAAATTGACATCCACCATTTGACCTAAAGAGGCTCTCTTGGCCACCCTTGAAATGGGAATGTTAAGCCTGGTCTCCACTGAAGGCAACATGGTTTGCTGAAACAAATAATGAATACAAGTTTGCCTACCGTGATGTTTGAGCAACATTTTTGGCAACATTTCGCCGATCGGTAGGCTGCCCAAATCAAAGAAAAAAACTGGGTATTTGAGTTTAATTACTCGTACTCCACTACTCCATGCTTTTTGCTTTTTTTTAACAGATTATCGAGTGTGACCCATTAGCTTGGTGACGGTTGATCAGAGAAAATCGTTCAATTGAGGCCCAAATTTTCCAATACCAGAGTACCCATGCTGAAAATCAGGGCAATTTGGATTCCCTAATCCTGTATGTCTATGTTTTGTCATTTTTGGTCCTTAATTGTCACTTCCTCTTCTGTGTAATCGTGTTGCGTTCATTCAAATAATGTCTGGTACTCTGTCTTTATAGGATGCCTTTGGGCCCTTAAACACCACATAATCAACCAATTAAAATAAGTGTCACATTCAATGATGTTTACATTTTATGATGCAGAAAGTACGACAAATCAATGCCCATTCTTGTAAGAACAACATTTTGCAAATCTGGAGTCCTCAGTTTAAATGGTATTGTTCATGACAGTAAGACATAATAAAAACAACTTCCATGATAAAGTAAGAACAGCACCATGAGCATTATAACCTCTTGTATATATCTCATGTATATCCAAATATTGTATGTAAATAACGAAGGCTCCACCTAGCGGATTAATTGCACTTTTTATGGAGAATGTGCAATAAAATATTCTTGCAAGTAAAAATGATTGAATGATTTATGTATGTCTAACTTCAGACAAGCCAATTTCCAAAATATTGCAGAAATGCCCTCGATTCACCTTAGTCACCTAGACCTGGACACCCCAAGTGAGTCGTGACCCAGCCAGCTTCTTTCAAGGCAGCTCAAGGCTTGACCAAAGGCGCTAAGAGGGCAGTTTCAAAGGCGCTCATTAAAGGCTCCCGAATATTAAAACGTAATTGAAGGTTACCTGTCTCTCAAAATGGTGCCCCGAAAAGGCACCCACAAAAAAAAAAAAAAAACGGAAATGTCAAGATGGCGGCATTTTAATACCCAAGCACAGGCCTGCAATTTAGCTTTTTATTGTATCGAGGAGGTAATAATTCCTGCAGAGATTCTGAATAACTCCCCCTTTTTCTCATCCCTCCGCCATTACTTATCAGCACGTCAGAACCCTCCCGACTACTGTAATTTTCGAGACCGCTCTTGACCCCTCACCGTCACATTGCACAATACACCCAAGCGTCGTGGTTGGGTCTTTCAAAATTATATATACTATATTACCTTGCATTTTCAAATAAACACGGTTTTTTGAGAAAACTGTCATGAATGCTTAGTTTTATTTTTTTTACAACATATATATTAAGAACTATCGTGATCATGACTTGGAAATTAACCTGCTTATGAATGCTTTATTTATATCCACCGAAATCAGCACTTCCGGTTGGAGCTACTAGCCTCATATCTGTAGATTCCTTGGTGCGCATCCTAGATTTGGTTCTGCACCTTGGGGTGCAAAACTGATTTTAAAGAAAATCGGTGCATGGTCCATTCGTGCACATGGATTGCCAAATATTCCCGACCATTAGTCTCAAGGCATGATTATTATTTCAGGTGGTATATCAGGTCCAGATCAAAGGATTGGACCAGAAAGGGTGACGATGTGCAGTGTTGTGATTAAGCCGAGGTTGGTGGGAATTTTTACAGACGGGAGAAAAATCCCTAAGTGGCGGCTTTTTCGGATGAGAGTTTAAACCGTGGTCCAGTGTAGATTGTTGCACGTTAAAGACCCCTCGAGAGGGGGTGGAAGTCCCCCCTCGTAGGCAAAACTTCCAGGTAGGTGATAAAGGTTCATCACCTGGCGTTGGTGTTTAGCCTTAGTTGCAGAAATAGACCAACGTTAAAAATCAACAAATCAACTTATTTGTGGTACTTAATGATTTCAATTTTAAAGGTGCGTAATGACCAAAAGGAACATTAGAGAAACAAAACATACACAGCAAACGTATACATACAAACTTTGATGTGTCCAAAAGTGTTTGCGAACATGTGTGGAAAACCTCCGTTTTTTCCCCACATTTCGATGTTTCTTGATGTTTCGTAGGCGGTCCGGATCAAATGAAAAAAATGTTTCTCAAATGTTTCGTGACGTAGTTGATGACGTTGAGCATTGAACCATGCGGTTTTCATTTTGAAATATGCCAAGCTCCGCCTTGTTTCTCGAAATGTGTCATAGGTGCGTACACTCGGGTTTTTTTGTTGTCTTTTTTCACACAATTTGCAACACATGTTTGAAAAAACATGATGAAAATATTGTTTTAGTGTTTGTTGTGTATGTTTGATGTTTATGTCTCTTTTGGTCGATACGTAGCTTAAGTATATATCGATATTTTGATTATTATGATATTGTATATTAATCCCATTATGGGAATGTCAGAAGAATACGCTTTTTTTTCACTCACATTTAAAACACATTTCACGCTCAAATATCTCATCCTCGCATCTAAACCATATCCTAATCGTCTCGACTGGTTTCCGAAGATAGCACACAATGGGAACAAGGCGTCTTTAGGGTTTCTTTTTTGTAATTCTTAAAAATGAAGTACTTCTTCTGTGTGTGGGAACCTGCAGAACTGGACCCTCATTTTCGCAGCGATTACAACATTTCGCGGCTCTCTTCCTCATCCACCCGTCAATTTGTTCCAGGTTGTACCGCCATGTTTCTAATTGCATCGGCGCGTTGGGCCTCCCAAGATGTCGGGGCCTTGGTCACGGTGGTCCTCGATGTCCCTGCGGCCTTTTTCGTAGGTCCCCACATGGCTAATTGAGCCACGTCGCCTTCTGAAGCGGCGGTACTGCGAAACGGGCCTCAAAGGACTCATCTGCTGCGAATTAGCAGGATGGATCCGCCGCACGAGGCATTAGGGAGGGGGCGCGCCATTTTGGCACACATGTGCCACATTCTGAGCCTCGGGAATAATTGGCTTCATCAGCGTGGTCTGCGGCCTGTCTGGGGAGGGGTCGCGGGGAGACGAAATGGGATCCCGCTTCGGAACGCCTGCTCGGAAACGAGAAGCCTGTCTAGGCCGCCACTGCAAGGTTCGGTACCCAAAATGCTTGCTTGGGTCCACTTTTTGCAGCCAAAACTGTGCCAGGGTAATAGCATGCTAAAACGAGTTTACGGTATCGGGCTGTTTCTGGTGGTTTTTTAAAATCCGAATGCGTCTTGTTTGGATTTTTTATGGACGGCATCCCAAAACTTTAATAGATTTAATGACTCTAAAATGTGGGGTGATAACTTAGGACCAATCATAGTTTTGCTTAATAGGAATGTCTTAAGCAAGTTTCAATGGGATTTTTCCCGCCTATTGGAGAGAAACAACACTTCCGTCATATTCAAAATTCTGAAAATTCTAAATTCAGCATATTCTAAATTACGGTCATTTTTATTGGGACACCTGTTTTTTGCTTTCGGTAATATCGTCAAACGTTCATCTCGGGAGGTAAAATTAAAACCACTGTTGCTAAAACAGAATTTGTCTGTTCATTTACGGAAATTTTCAGTTACGTTCTTATGTACTGAAACGAGGTTTTATATTAGGTAACGACAATTTCCCTGTGTTATATCAATGGATCGCGACAATTTTAGACTTAATTTAGTCTATCATTAAGTTAAAATGTTTGAAAAACGCCGAATTTTTGGCAAAATATTGTGGTCATTAGGATTCGTGAAAATGTAAGGGATGAATATTTGAAATATTCTTGAATTTTGACGAAATACAGCAGTGGCGGAGAAACGGAAGTGTAACAGCTAACGGCTGTGAATCGGCTTACCTAAGACATTTCCTACGACGGTAATCGTACATTAATAACATTGGCGGACCTTTCGCTAACACAGCCCTATGTTTTTTTTCAAGATAGTAGGAAAACCTGTAATCGAAATACATAACATAAATTTTGATTCACTTTTATTGCGAAAACAGAAGCTTCATAGTGCCGCGATAATTTAATCTATATTTTGTCTGAGAAGAGATCAAAATATGTTATACATGCTTTTTTTATTTTCCTTAAAAATAAACAGAGTAATGTGAAATGTGAAATGTGAAATTATTATCTTGGAGATTTTATTATTAGGTACCATATACTAATTGTCTTTAACATTTGTGTCGCCTTAACAAGCGACTTCCTCATCAAAACTGATGCCGATTTCGCGCGTGGCCGCCATGTTTCCCGTCCTCATGATGAAGCGACATAGCCTATAATTAACGAATTCCGATTATTTTACTGACGAATTTTAATTGGGCCTATATGAGTAGAATGGGGCGGTACATCTAGTGAGGAGGATATGCTGTTTATCCACATTTAGGAGGACATCCGGTTGGGAGTATAAGGCTAACCTTGAATTCCTGGTGTTTTATTTCCTCGGAAGGCGGAATTTCCTCAAGTCTCGGTTCATTTGTTAGACAAATTCCGCAATTTAGTTTGAAATTCTTGGAGACTTGGTAAACATCTCAGCTGTATTTATGCAGGTGGTTAAAGGGTGCAGCGGCATCTGTATAGCTTGTTTTTGTGACGTTGATGATTACTAGGAAAATTTGCCATTAACGAAACATCACGTTTTGTGTTTTTAATTTTATTGCAACAATTACACACAGAATGTAGATTTTAAGACATTCCATAATGTGTCATGAAGTCACATTTAAAATTGCAGCTACTATTAATATTCCCGACACTAATTTCATTTTCCCCCAAAAAATGTGCTCGTATGGTTTTGTGAACATGCCGTAGACCATTTGTACCAAATAGTTAGTTTTATTATAAGTTACCAATTTTGAATAAACCACTTAAGGCAATTCAAAACGGACGGCCCCAAAATTTCACCAAAATTTTACTCGCCTACTTCCTGTCCACATGGTGTCCATTTTAGCCCAGACCACGCCTTCCATGGACGTCCTTAATTTTTTTTTAAAGTATAGGGTGTCCAAACAATTTGTTTGGAACATACAAAGGCCCATCCTATAAATTTCGAAGCCCCCGCCTAGCTACCAATTTCAGACTTGACTAAATGTAATAGTAAATAATGATTCCAAACATTTATATTTAATGTTCATTTTATGATTTGTATACCTTATCTTGTCCTAATCTTCATGAATTCTATATCAAATTTCTCAAAAAGTTTAGTTTCCAGTTTAACGATACCCCAAATGTGACTATTATTTGTAATATTTCAAAGCAATATTACAACGCAAAGTGTATAATCATGTTATCTTAAAATTATTCCTGTGTCAAACTTAATCATTTTAAAAAATATTGCCCTTAGTTTAGTATTTTTTTTTAACTTAATGATCTATTTACAAGAAAACCATTGAAAATCCCAACGAAAAGTGACGGTCTCCCTCCTGTGTTTAAGTGTAGACCAGCATTTTTTTTACATCTTATACTGTAGGTATGTTATGACTCTTAATTTGAATTGGCTACGTACACTGTAAACGGGAAAGGTACAAATGTCAAGCTTCGGAGGTACAGATGTGTTGTAACAAAATAGGTACCCTA
>JAQGAE010006386.1:0-10170 GCA_034696685.1 Julus scandinavius
GGACTTGCTCACGAAGCCCCTTTCGGCTGGTAGGATCGCTGCGCTGACTCCGTACCTCTGTGACCGGACTCCCTAAAGTTAAGGGAGGTCACGCCACGGGGGAGTTTGTTGTCGTGGGGTGGCGCGACCCTGTTTATTTTTTTTTAATTTAATTTTAAATAAGAATAAATAGGGATTCCTACCTTTGTGACCTGATGGCCGTCCTGACCTGATGACGTCGTCCGGACCAAGAACCTGGAAGGTAGGGAGAAAATCATTTGATTAACTAAAACATTGTTGATTAAAGTGGTACTAACTTCCCCCCCCCTTGTACTTACTATTGTGCATTGAGTGGCCCAGGTGGAGCCACTGTTGGGGTGTGGTTTTTTGTTTTTGGAGCGCCATCTTGGTTTTTGAAGTTCGTTGACCTCTTGTTGTTGATTTCCGTCGCCATGGAGACGTGTTGTGTTTTGCCGGTCTCCTGAAAATAAAGAAAACGAAAGTGAAATTTAGCAATGGAAAAGGTCTGTGTTTTCTTGTTTCTTCGGACTTATGTCCGCCACCCAATTAAATGCTAACAAAAAGTTTGTTAACACTGGACGAAAATTGAATGATACTATAAAGCCAACTGTTGGCCACTGTTAATAAATATATTTATCAACAGTGGCCAACATTGACATTATTTTCTACTTATAGATTTATTGCACTTACCTTATTGGAGAATTATTGTAATTTTGTTTAAAAATTTATTCCATTTCTATTTTCTTCAAACATCTGATGTTTCGCGTTCTGTTTCACTTATCGCAGATTTCTTTTTTTTCACTTATCGGGGACTGCTTTTTCGCTTATCGCGGACGTCTTCTTTTTCACTTAATGATCGAGGACTTTTTCTTTTTCACTTATCTCGGACTTTATTTTCACTTATCGCGGACATCTTCTTTTTCACTTATCGCGGACTTCTTCTTTTTCACTTATCGCGGACTTCTTCTTTTTTATGTATCGCGGCCTTCTTCTTTTTCATGTATCGCGGACTTCTTATTCGCTTATCGCAGATTTCTTCTTTTCGCTTATCACGGACTTCTTTTTTTCGCTTATCGCGGACATCTTCTATTTCGTTTATCGCGGACTTCTTCTTTTTCATGTATCGCGGACTTCTTATTCGCTTATCGCAGACTTCTTCTTTTTCGCTTATCGCGGTCTTCTTCAATTTCGCTTATTGCGGACTTCTTCTTTTTCACTTATCGCAAACTTTTTTTTCACTTAGCGCAGAATTTTTCTTTTACACTTATCGCGAAATTGTTTTTCACTTATCGCGGACTTCTTCTTTTTCGCTTTTCACAGACTTCCTCTTTTTCACATATTGCGGACTTCTTCTTTTTCTCCTATCACAGACTTCTTTTTTACTTATCGCGGACAACTTCTTTTACGCTTATCGCGGACAACATTTTTTTCGCTTATCGCGGAATTCTTCTTTTTCACTTATCGCGGACTTCATCTTTTTCATGTATCGCGGACTTCTTTTTCGCTTATCGCAGACTTCTTCTTTCTCGCTTATCGAGTAATTCTTCTTTTCCAGTCTTGTTCTATTTCGCTTATTGCGGACTTCTTCTTTTTCACTTAATGATCAAGGACTTCTTTTTCATTTATCGCAGACTTCTTCTTTTTCACTTAATGATCAAGGACTTCTTTTTCATTTATCGCAGACTTCCTCTTTTTCACATATTGCAGACTTCTTCTTTTTCTCCTATCACAGATTTCTTTTTTACTTATCGCGGACTTCTTCTTTTTCATGCATCGCGGAATTCTTTTTTGCTTATCGCAGACTTCTTTTTCGCTTATCACGTAATTCTTCTTTTTCGCTTATCGCGGTCTTCTTCTATTTCGCTTATCGTGGACTTCTTTTTTTTTTACTTATCGCGGACTTCTTTTTTTCACTTAGCAGATTTTTTCATTTACACTTATCGCTGACTTCTTCTTTTTCACTTAATGATAAAGGACTTCTTTTTCATTTATCGCAGACTTCTTCTTTTTCACTTATCACAGACTTCTTTTTCACTTATCGCGGACATCTTCTTTTTCACTTATTGCAGACTTCTTTTTCACTTAATGCGGTCTTCTTTTTTTCACTTATCGCGGACTTCTTCATTTTCACTTATTGTGGACTTCATTTTTTTCACTTATCGCAGACTTCTTTTTCACGTATCGCAGACTTCTTTTTCGCTTATCACAGACTTTTTCTTTTTCGCTTATCGCGGACTTCCTCTTTTTCACATATTGCGGACTTCTTCTTTTTCTCCTATCACAGATTTCTTTTTTACTTATCGCGGACTTCTTCTTTTTCATGCATCGCGGAATTCTTTTTTGCTTATCGCAGACTTCTTTTTCGCTTATCACGTAATTCTTCTTTTTCGCTTATCGCGGTCTTCTTCTATTTCGCTTATCGTGGACTTCTTTTTTTTTTACTTATCGCTGACTTCTTCTTTTTCACTTAATGATAAAGGACTTCTTTTTTTTATTTATCGCAGACTTCTTCTTTTTCACTTATCACAGACTACCTTTTCACTTATCGCGGACATCTTCTTTTTCACTTATTTCAGACTTCTTTTTCACTTAATGCAGTCTTCTTTTTTTCACTTATCGCGGACTTCTTCATTTTCACTTATTGTGGACTTCATTTTTTTCACTTATCGCAGACTTCTTTTTCACGTATCGCAGACTTCTTTTTCGCTTATCACAGACTTTTTCTTTTTCGCTTATCGCGGACTTCCTCTTTTTCACATATTGCGGACTTCTTTTTTTCTCCTATCACGAACTTCTTTTTTACTTATCGCGGACTACTTCTTTTACGCTTATCGCGGACAACTTTTTTATTGCTTATCGCGGACTTCATCTTTTTCACTTATTGCAGACTGCTTCTTTTTCATGTATCGCGGACTTTTTTTTCGCTTATCGCAGACTTCTTCTTTTACACTTATCGGGACGTCTTCTTTTTCCCTTATTGCGAACTTCTTGTTTTTCACTTAATCGAGGACTTCTTTTTCACTTATCGCGGACTTCTTGTTTTACCCTTATCGCGGACTTCTTTTACACTTATTGCGGACTTCTTCTTTTACATTTATCGCGGACTTCTTTTTTGTGTATCGCGGATTTCTTTTGCTCATTGCAGACTTTTTCTTTTTCGCTTATCGCGGGCTTCTTCTTTATCGCTTATCGCGGACTTTTTCGCATATCGTTGACGTCTTCTTTTTAACGTAGCGCAGACTTTTTCGTTTACACTTATCGCGGACTTATTCTTTTTCACTTAATGATCAAGGGCTCCTTTTTTTTATTTATCGCAGACTTCTTCTTTTTCACTTATCACGGACTTCTTCTTTTACGCTTATCACAAACTACTTCTTTTTCGCTTATCGCAGACTTCTTCTTTTTCGCTTATCACGGATTTCTTTTTCACTTATCGCAGACATCTTCTTTTTTACTTATTGCGGACTTCTTCATTTTCACCTTATGCGGTCTTCTTCTTTTTCACTTATCGCGTACTTCTTCGTTTTTACTTATTGTAGACTTCATTTTTTTCACTTATCGTGGACTTCTTCATTTTCGCTTAGCACGCGCTTTTTATTTTTTTTTACTTATCGCGAACTTCTTTTTTGCTTATCGCGGACTTCTTCATTTTCACTTATTGCGGACTTGTTTATCACATTTCACGTACTTATTTCACCTCATTTTTTCGCAGTATGCAAAAGTTTGTTAACACTGGACGAAAATTGAATGATACTATAAAGCCAACATTGACATTATTTTCTACTTATAGACTTATTGCACTTACCTTATTGGAGAATTATTATAATTTTGTTAAAAAAATTATTCCATTTCTATTTTCTTTAAACATCTGATGTTTCGCGTTCTGTTTCACTTATCGCAGATTTCTTCTTTTTCACTTATCGCAGACATCTTTTTTTTTAAACTTATCGTTGACTTCTTCTTTTTCACTTAATGCGGTCATCTTCTTTTTCACTTATCGCAGACTTCTTCTTTTTCACGTATCGCAGACTTCTTATTTTTCGCTTATCGCAGACTTCTTCATTTTCGCTAATCGCAGATTTCTTCTTTTTTGCTTATCGTCGACTTCTACTTTTTCACTTAGCGCAGACTTTTTTTACACTTATTGCGGACGTCTTCTTCACTTATCACGGACTTCTTCTTTTTCGCTTATCGCAGACTTCTTTTTTTTCGATTATCGCAGACTTCCTCTTTTTCACATATTGCGGACTTCTTCTTTTTCTCCTATCACAGATTTCTTTTTTACTTATCGCGGACTACTTCTTTTACGCTTATCGCGGACAACTTATTTTTCGCTTATCGCGAACTTCTTCTTTTTTCACTTATTGCGGACTTCTTCTTTTTCATGTATCGCGGAATTCTTTTTTGCTTATCGCAGACTTCTTCTTTTTCGCATATCACGTAATTCTTCTTGAAAATGATATCGCGGTCTTCTTCTATTTTGCTTATCGCGGACTTCTTCTTTTTTACTTATCGCGGACTTCTTTTTTTCACTAAGCGCAGATTTTTTCATTTACACTTATCGCGGACTTCTTTTTTTACTTATCGCTGACTTCTTCTTTTTCACTTAATGATAAAGGACTTCTTTTTCATTTATCGCAGACTTTTTCATTTTCACTTATCACAGACTTCTTTTTCACTTATCGCGGACTTCTTCATTTTCACTTATTGTAGACTTCATTTTTTTCACTTATCGTGGACTTCTTCATTTTCGCTTAGCACGCGCTTTTTCTTTTTTTTACTTATTGCGGACTTGTTTATCACATTTCACGCACTTATTTCACCTCACTTTTTCGCAGTATGCAAAAGTTTGTTAACACTGGACGAAAATTGAATGATATTATATAGCCAACTGTTGGCCATTGACATTATTTTCTACTTATAGACTGTAATAGAATTGTAATTTTGTTTAAAAAATTATTCCATTTCTATTTTCTTCAAACATCTGATGTTTCGCGTTCTGTTTCACTTATCGCAGACTTCCTCTTTTTCACATATTGCGGACTTCTTCTTTTACTCCTATCACAGACTTCTTTTTTTACTTATCGCGGACAACTTCTTTTACGCTTATCGCGGACAACTTCTTTTTCGCTTATCGCAGACTTCTTCTTTTTCACTTATCGCGGACTTTATCTTTTTCATGTATCGCGGACTTCTTTTTTGCTTATCGCAGACTTCTTCTTTCTCGCTTATCGCGTAATTCTTCTTTTTCGCTTATCGCGGTCTTGTTCTATTTCGCTTATTGCGGATTTCTTCTTTTTCACTTAATGATCAAGGACTTCTTTTTTCTTTATCGCAGACTTCTTCTTTTTACCTTATCACAGAATTCTTTTTCACTTATCGCGTACATCTTCCTTTTTACTTATTGCGGACTTCTTCTTTTTCACTTAATACGGTTTTCTTCTTTTTCACTTATCGCGGACTTCTTCATTTTCATTTATTGTGGACTTTATTGTTTTCACTTATCGCAGACTTCTTCTTTTTCACGTATCGCAGACTTCTTATTTTTCGCTTATCGTGGACTTCTTCTTTTTCACTCACCAGGAACACTCACTTACACTGCCTACACTCACTCCGCGAACACTCACTCACACCGCGAACACTCCGCCCACACCACGAACACTTTGCGTGCACCGCGAACACCCGCGCGCACCGCGAGCACTCGCGTGCACCGTAAACACTCCGCACGCACAGCGAACACCCGCGCGCAACGCGAACACCCGCGCGCACCGCGAACACTTACTCGCCCTGCTAACACTCACTCGCCATGCTAACACTCGGCCCGCTAAAACTCATTCGCCCCACTAACATTCACACGCCCTTGCTAACACTCTCTTGCTTTGCTAACACTCACTCGCCCTGCTAACACTCACCCGCCTTGCTAACACTCACTTGCCCCACTAACACGCACTCCCACCACAAACACTCACCAGGAACACTCACTAACACTGCCTACAATCACTCACTCACACCGTGAACACTCACTCACACCGCAAACACTTATTCACTCACACCGCGAACACTCACTCACACTGCAAACACTCACTCAACTGCGAACACTCACTTCTCAAATACTCATTCACACTGCCTACACTCACTCACACTGTGAACACTCATACACAATGCGAACAATCACACACTTCAAACACTAACACAGATAACACTCACACTGCGAATGCTTACACTCACACCTCTCAGGCTTTCACTCACACTCACTCCGCGAACAATTACTTACATTTCAAACACTCACACCGCGAACACTCACTCACTCACACCGGGAACACTCACTCACACTGCCTTCTCACACCGCAAACACTCACTCACACTGAGATCACTCACTAACCCTGTGAACACTCACTAACTCGCACCACGAACTCTCACTCACACTGAATGCTCACACCCCGAACATACGCAAGCGCATGTGCACACCGCAAAACTTCACACACAACGCGAACACTCCCACTTTACATCAAGTGCACTCACTCTCATACTGCAAGCACTCACAATGCTCACGCTCACCGCGAACACACACACTCACACCGCGAAAACGTACTCACTCACACCGCAAACACTTAATCATTCACACCGCAAACACCCACTCACTCAAATCGGGAACTCTCACTCACATAGCTAACACTCACTCATACCGCTAACACACACCGCAAACATTTACACACACCTCAAACAGACACACACACTGCAAACACTCCCTCACAACGTGAGCACACACTGCGACACTCACACTTACATCAAGTGCACTAACACTAACAATCAAAACACTCGCACTGCTCACGCTAACCGTGAACACACACACTCACACCGCAAACACTTACTCACTTACACTGTAAACACCCACTCACTCACACCGGGAACACCCACTCACTCACACCGGGAACACTCACTCACACTGCTAACACTCACTCACACCGCGAACAATCACACACACCGCGAACACACACCGCAAACACACACATACCGTAAACACACACACAAACACTCCCTCACAACGCGAGCACTCACACTGCGAACACTCACACTTACATCAAGAGCACTCACACTCATACTGCAAACACACACACTCACACTGCAAACACTCATTCACTCACATCGGGAACACTCACTCACACAGCTAACACTCACTTCCACCACAAACACTCACCAGGAACACTTACTCACAATGCCTACCCTTACTCGCACCACGAACACTCACTCACACCGCAAACACTCACTCACACCCACCGCGAACATTCACTAACACCGCGAACACTCACTCACACTGCAAAAACTCACTCAAACCGCAAACACTCACTCACACCACAACGCGAACACTCACTCACTCACACCGTGAACACCCACTCACACTGAGAACACTCACTCACCCTGCGAAAACTTACACCACAAACACTCACTTCGCTAACACTTACACTGCTAACACTCACTCACACCTCGAACATATGGACGCACGCACGCGCACACCGCAAAACCTCACACACACACACCGCAAACACTCACACACACATACACACACACACAAACACACTGCAAACACTCCCTCACAATGCGAGCGCTCACACTCACACCCACTATGAACCCTCACTCACACAAACCGCGAACACTCCCTCACAACGCGAGCACTTACACTGCGAACACTCACTTACACCGCCAACAATCACTCACACCGTGAACACTCACTCGCACAGCAAACACTCACATCGCAAACTCTCACTCACACTGCCTACACTCACTCACACTGCGAACACTCACACCTGGTACACTCTCTCACACTGCCTACACTCACTTACACTGCGAACACTCACTCACTCAAAATGCAAACAATCACTCACACTGCGAACACTCACACCGCGAATGCTTACAATAACACCGCTCACGCTCACACTCACACACAGCTCACAATCACACTCACACAGCGAACACTTACTCACACCACAAACACTCACTCACACCACAAACACTCACTCACACCGCGAACACTCCCTTGCACCACTAACACTCCCTTGCACTGCTAACACTCCCTCACACACTTAACTCTCACCCGCACCGCTAACACTCACTCGCCCTGCTAACACTCACTCATACCAGGAACACTCACTCACACTGCCAGCACTCACTAACACCGCGAGCACTCACACTGCGAACACTCACTCACTCACAACGCAAACAATCACTCACACCGCACTCACTCACACCGCGAACATTCACTCCCACCGCAAACACTTACTCACACCACAAATTCTCACTTCGCTAACACTCACTCACACCGCGAACACTTACTAACTCGCACCACAAACTTAATCACACCGAATGCCCACACCTCGAACATACGCACGCACGCACGCGCACATCGCAATACCTCTCACACACCGCGAACACACACACACACCGCAAACACTCACACACACCGCAAACACACACACACCGCAAACACTCACGCACACCGCAAACACACACACACTGCAAACACTCCCTCACATTGCGAGCACTCATACTGCGAACACACACTCACATCAAGAGCACTCACACTCACCATGAACACTTACACCGCGAATACTCACTCACACACACCGAGAACTCTCCCTCACAACGCGAGCACTCACACTGCGAACACTCACACCGCCAACAATCACTCACACCGTGAACACTCACTCACACAGCAAACACTCACATCGCAAACTCTCACTCACTCACACTGCTAACACTCACAACGCCAACAATCACTCACACCGTGAACACTCACTCACACCGCGAACATTCATTCACACAGCAAACACTCACATCGCAAACTCTCACTCACTCACACCGAGAACACGCACTCACACTGCCCACACTCACTCACACTGCGAACACTCACTCACTCACAACGAGAACATTCACTCACACTGCAAACACTCACACCGCGAACACTTCCTCACAACGCAAACACACCCAATGGGATAACTCACTTCACGAACACTCACTCCACGAACACTCAATCGCACCGCAAACACTCACTCACACTGCGAACCCTCACTCACACCCGCGAACACTCACTCACATTGCGAACACCCACTCTGCTAACACTCACTCACACCACGAACACTCACATCGTGAACACTCACACAGCGAACACTTACTCACACTGCGAACACTCTCACGAACACTCACTCACACCCCGATTGTTTACACCCCAAACGCTCACGCCGCGAATGCTCAAAACACACTCACACGGTGAACACTCACTTACTCACACTGCAAAACAATCACTCACAAGCACCGCGAACACTCAATCACTCGCACCCAGAACGCTCACATTGCGAATGCTCACAACACTCACACTCACTCGCGAACACCACAAATACTTACTCACTCACACCACGAATACTTACTCACTCACACTCAGAACGCTTACACCCCGAACGCTCACACCGCGAATGCTTACAACGCGAACATTCACACTGCGAACACTCACTCCACGAACACTCACTCGCACCGCAAACAATCACTGACACCGCTAACCCTCACTCACGACACGAACACTCACACTGCGAACACTCACTCACTCACACCATCTCACGCTCACACTCACACCATCTCACGCTCACACTCACACCATCTCACGCTCACACTCACACTGCGACACTCACTTACACCACCAACACTCACTCAATCACACTGCAAACACTCACACCGCGATCACTCACTCACATCGCGAACACTCACTTACACCGGGAACACTAACTCACACTGCCTACACACTCGCGAGCTATGCGAACACTCACTCACTCACACTGCGAACATTCACTCACACCGCGAACGCTCACTCACACCGCGAACACTAACTCACACCACAAACCCTCCCTTACAACGCAAGCACTCGCGCCGCTATACTACCTACTCGCACCACTAACACTCATTCACACCATTTTCCTTTTCTTAAAAAACTTCCCATGTTTCACGAACTTTTTCACTTATCGCGGACTTCTTCTTTTTCACTTATCACAAACTTCTTTTTCTCGTTTTGAGAACTTTTTCACTTATCGCGGACTTCTTCTTTTTTACTTATCGCGAACTTTGCACTCATCACAAACATCTTTTTCGCGTTTCGCGAACTTTTTCACTTATTGCGGACATCTT
>JAQGAE010006387.1:0-10169 GCA_034696685.1 Julus scandinavius
AAAATCAGAACGTAGAGCTCTATAATTCCAAAAAATGTTTTAGAATGCACAAAAAAATAATGAGATATTCTATCGTTAAAAAGTTCTAGAATGCACTAGCTACAAACAGAACGTCGAGGTATATAGTTCTAAAATCTGAAGGCAAAAACAACAAAACAGTTCCAGAATGCACAAAATCAGAACGTAGAGCTCTATACGTAATTCCAAAAAAACGTTTTAGAATGCAAAAAATAAAAAAGAACGAGAAATTCTACCAATTAAACGTTCTGGAATGCACTAGCTAAAACAGAACGATGAGTCAGTTCTGAAATTTAAAAACAAAACGTTCTAGAATGCAAAAAACCAGAACGTAGAGTTAGTTCTATAATTCCAAACAATATTTTAGAATGCAAATAAAAAAGAACGAGGAATTCTACCAATCAAAAGTTCTGGAATGCACTAACTAAAAACAGACCGTTGAATTAATTCTAAAATCTTAAGGGAGAAAAAAAACAGTTCTAGAATGCAAAGAATCAGAACGCGGTTCTAAAGTGTTTTAGAATGCAAAAAAGTAAAAAAGAACGAGGAATTCTACCAATCGAACGTTCTGGAATGCACTAGCTAAAAACACAACGATGAGTTAGTTCTGAAATTTAAAACAAAACGTTCTAGAATGCACAAAACCAGAACGTAGAGTTCTGTATGATGAAAACAATTCAAGAACGCACTAAAGCACTAATAGAACACCGGAATTCTAACATTTAAAAAAAATGTTCCATATTACACAAATCCAGAACGTGGAATTCCATAATTCAAAAAAATCACAACATTTAGAACATGAATGACAGTTGCGTCATTAAAAAAAAGGTTCTAAGATTCACAAAAATGGCATATTTAGATTGTTCTAAAATACATAAAATGTGTGGCAGGTAGTGTTCTAAAACCAGAATTACTTACTGTATCACTCCAGTATAAATCACGACAGACACGTTTCTTTGTAGCCCTCATTTCGAAGATTTTACAACCAACATCTACCACAAAATGTGTAAAAATGTCCCAAATTCACCAAAAATGACGACTAAATACCATGAAGCCAATGTTCCAAAAAATGTGGAAAAAATGCCAAAATTCCCAAGAATGGTTAGTAAGCATAGTTGAATGGCGGCCATATCAAGTTGTCAGTGATCAAGGGCAAGTGACCTTAGCAATAATTTGCATTCAAAAATAGCTTGACCACCGTGTCGAAATTTCTGTTTCTGGTTTTTCATTTTTTTTTTTCATCTATTAATTCACATAAATCTAAAGTATAAAAAAACACATGAGGATTACGCGGAATGTTTTCCTAATACATGTGGAAAAAGACGCCCTCTGGCGACCAAAGTTCAACGCAATGGATATGCAAATGAACCCACTTGACCTTTCACAAAAAAAAAACTACGAAGATTTACGCGAAAAAAAGGAAGAAAAAAGTAGACAAAAAAAAGCATTAAAAGCGTATAAAACTGAATTTTCGACCAGTATTGCTCTTGACCTTAAGTGACCATTCGAAGGTCGTGACCTATCAAAACAAAAGCCTCCAAAATGAGATTCAATTAAGAATTATGAATATAAAAAAAACACCTTTATTACACGTAGATTAAGGTTTAGAAATCAAAGTCGCCATTTTGAATAATTTGTAATAGATTTGGGTGCTTTTTAATAAACGGGTCACGAACCGTCAGGAATTCTTATTACCCTCTTTTAATACGTGGAAAACTCGTAATTCGAGTGGTCAAAAGTCAAAGGTCAACACTCAAAACATTTCAATTTAAAACAACATTTTTTTTTATACATTTAACAATTTTTTAACTAAGTCAGAAATGAATTTTCATATTTATATAATGGATGTTTTTGACTCTTAATTTATGTGATTTTTTTACATCAATTTGAAGAAAATATTGTTTCCAAACATTAATTTGTTTCATAGATTACAATTTAATTATGTTTTTGACTTAAAAATGTAAAAGTTAAGTAATTTTTAGACGAAATTATTGAAAATTTGATATAAAGAGCTATACGCAGAGTGACACATTAGTGCCTATTGGTCTGAATTACGCAAATTTCATTTTTTTTTTAAAATGGATGAAAATACGTGTAATTTTTACGTATGTAAACCCTCACAACCCTTCACAAATTACAAATTATACAAAATTATTGAAAATTTGATATAAAAAGATATACGCAGAGTGACACATGTGTGCCTATTGGTCTGAATTACACAAATTTCATTTTTTTTAAATGGATGAAAATACATGTAATTTTTACGTGTGTAACCCCTCACACCTTACAAATTATACAAAATTATTGAAAATTCGATATAAAAAGGTAGACGCAGAGTGGCACATTAGTGCCTATTGGTGGTGTCAGAGTCCCATCGTTAAAAATGTGATAAACCATGTAAATTCGTGAATTAAATGTTTGCGGTTTTCA
Organism: Julus scandinavius; assembly: GCA_034696685.1. Classification (NCBI taxonomy): domain Eukaryota; kingdom Metazoa; phylum Arthropoda; class Diplopoda; order Julida; family Julidae; genus Julus; species Julus scandinavius. The sequence goes on from JAQGAE010006387.1 coordinate 2,449, forward strand.
TTTAAAATAAACATTTATTTGAATTGTGTTGTTCGTTCGTTCAAAATGGCGGCATCGTAATTTAAGTTATTTTATGTGCCCTCACTAGGGGGCGCCACGCACGCACACACAAAAGGGTAAAAACCCTGGCTATTTTCCCCTACTTTTTTCCGAAAATGGCACATTTTTTGAACATTTTTTTTCACAGCTTGATTTTTCAATAATGTTTTTGATGAATGTTCCCGTTTTCGTGTTTCGCTATTTGAAATTAAAAAACTTTAAAAAGTATCTCAGCGGGGAAACTTAACGTGTACTTAGTGAGCTCTACCCTTACTCAAATAAAACACATAAAACATAATAATGACCACCCTTAAACAAAAAAAAAACATGTTCCTATATGGACAAAAAGTTTCTACAAACATAATGCTTCTTCTTACAAAAATATTGTAAATTATATTTACAACTTTTTCAAAAAACAATTTTTTTATTTTCAATTATTTAATTAATTGTATGAAATTTTTATAATTTAAATTCTTATATTGTAATTTTTTAAAGATTGAGTAAAATATTTTTTTAGTGAAAAATATACAAATTTTCCAAAAATACACAAATTTAGTTTTTTTAAATTGTTACAAAAATTCCGAAAATTGTGAAAAAGATTCCCAAAATTGTGAAAAAGATTCAGAAAATTGCGAAAAAGATTCCCAAAATTGTGAAAAACATTCAGAAAATTGCGAAAAGTATTAAGAATATTGTGAAAAACATTCCCAAAGATTCCCAAAATTGTGAAAAACATTCAGAAAATTGCGAAAAAGATTCCCAAAATTGTAAAAAAACATTCAGAAAATTGCGAAAAATATTAAGAATATTGTAAAAAACATTCCCAAAGATTCCCAAAATTGTGAAAAACATTCAGAAAATTGTGAAAAAGATTCAGAAAATTATAAAAAAGATTCAGAAAATTATAAAAAAGATTCCCAAAATTGTGAAATTCAAAAAATTTGTGAAAAACATTCAAAAATTTGCGAAAAATATTAAGAACATTGTGAAAAACATTCCCAAAGATTCCAAAAATTGTGAAAAACATTCAGAAAATTGCGAAAAACATTTTGAAAAACGGTACAAAAACTTTTTTCAACTTTTACACGAAATTTTGTCTACATACCTGATTTTTCAAGATATGATTTCTTATAAAAAGCGTAAAATTTGATTGCATTTTGTAATTATTTTGGTATAAAACTTTGAGTGACTCAAAAGTTCAATAAGTTGAATTTTCCCCCTTTGTTTTGTATTTTTGTTGCTATTCCAGTTTGTGAATTTAAGTATTTTCACGTTTATTTATTTGTATACATTTAAGTTTTTTTTTCGGTCATAATTCAAGCTCTTTCTCCTAAAGCGGACTCAGCATGAAGTTGAGCAAGTGCTTAGGCCTAACTCGTAAATCTCAAGCATGTTAATTCGAGACTCTTTTGTGTTTTTTTTTATTGTTATTATTATTTTCCTTACTTTTTATAATATTTTTATAGCAAAACCCGCGTTCGTGTTCCTTCTCTTATTTGTATTTATAGCCTCCACGTGGGATTCAATTACACAAAAAAAACACGACGAAAACTAATTGCAACTATCTTAGAAAAAAAAAAAAAAAAGACGATTTTATGCAAAACCACATTTCAAAAGCATTCAAATACCATGTCGAACACCAGGGGGCGGTTTTACGATACCAACGGATAAGCGCAGAATGGCACACTAATGAGCATTTAGGCGACTTTGTGGCCCTGCATTTCAAAGGATAAAGGATTAAATGATTAGTTTAGGGTCATTCTTTTGAATATCTTATCTTAGGATAAACGTAGATTGGCACACTGGTTCGACATTGGGACACTCCATTTCAAAGGATAAACGTAGATTGGCACACTAATGCGCATTTAGGTGATTTTGTGGCCCAGTGCGTTAATTGATTACTATAGGGTCTTTAGGATAAACGTAGATTGACACCCTAATGAGAACTGGGTGATATTGAGACACTCCATTTCAAAGGTTAAACGTAGATGAGCACACTAATGAGCATTTAGGTGATTTTGCAGCCCCGCATTTCAAAGGATAAAGATAAATAGCGCATTAAATGATTGGCTTAGGGTATTTTAGGATACACGTAGACTGGCACACTAATGAGCATTGGGTGATATTGAGGTCCTGCATTTCAAAGGATAAAGGTAGAGTGGCACACTAATGATTAATTAAGGCCATCCTTTAGAACATCTAATAAAAGTTTAACGTAGATTGGCACCCTAATGAGAACTGGGTGATATTGAGACACTCCATTTCAAAGGTTAAACGTAGATGAGCACACTAATGAGCATTTAGGTGATTTTGCAGCCCCGCATTTCAAAGGATAAAGATAAATAGCGCATTAAATGATTGGCTTAGGGTATTTTAGGATACACGTAGACTGGCACACTAATGAGCATTGGGTGATATTGAGGTCCAGCATTTCAAAGGATAAAGGTAGAGTGGCACACTAATGATTAGTTTAAAGACATCCTTCTGAAAAGCTAATTAAACGTAGATAGGCACATTAATAATTTCAGCTTGTGCGGAAGCCCTACATTGGAAATGATAAATGCAGAGTGGCACACAAATAATTAACGGCCCCCAATAAAAAAGCACGTCAAGGATCAGCGTAGAGTGGCACATCAACGCCGCACGTGCATTAGATAAGCGCAGGCGGAATGGAACTAAACGCGCGTGCACGAGACAGACGCAGAGCGGCACGTCAGCGCACGTGTGGAAAAGGCGCGGAATGGAACCGGCACGCGCATGAGATAGGCGCACAACGGCACGTGAACGCCATTGGTTCGAATCTGAATCAAACGTTAAAAAAGCGTGAAACGACGTCGGTTTTGTTTTCCACGTTTTAATCTAAATTTAGCGGGGTTTTTTTTTTTTTTTTGTCACAATTTGGATGTTTTTACGAGTTTCGAAAAAAAGCCCTTTTCTGGAAAATTCATAATCGTTAAAATCTTAAATTAGCAACTTAAAGGGTTGAATAACCCTAAAAAACAAAACAAATTTGCGGATGTTGGAAATAATACATTTTGTGAAATTTATAGAAAATTTGACAGAAAGTTATCTAAAAATATGTTTGAACATGAGGTCTATAAATGGTTTGATCCACACTCGACCTTTGACCCTTTAACATTTTTACACAATTGAACTGCTTGAAAAAAAAGAGTTAAGTTTCTTATTTTGTGTATCTTAAATCTTATTCCATTTTATTGTTTTTTGAAATGTACGAGACGTTTTTATCCCTTCCTGTACAGTGTACAATATGACCCGGAATGACCACTGGTCATTCCATGCAACCTCAAGGGTCAATGACCCTCCTCACACAACTTGGGTTCAAATTTCTGGATTATTTTAGAAATTTATCAGAAATTTGTGTTTATAAATTTTTCCAACTTTTCATACAGTTGAAATTTCTCACAAAATGACTTATCAATTTCATATAAATTTCACATTAATTTCCGCTTAATTTCTAATGATATTATGAAAGATTTTTCACAAATTTCCAATCACTGTTTTTAAAAATTTCTTAAAAACACCTTATCACATAAATTTCATGTAAAATTCAGTTAAAAATCCACAAATTTTCAAACACTGTTTTTAAAATTTTTTCTTAAAAACACGTAATCGTTTTTTACATAAATTTCACGTAAAATTCAGTTTACAATTTAGAAAAATCCACAAATTTTCATCACTTTTTCAAAAAATTTCCTAAATACACCTTATGCACATTTTCACATAAATTTCACGTAAAATTCAGTTAAAAATTCCGAAAAATCCACTGAATTTCCAATCACTTTTGTTAAAAATTTCCTAAAAACACCTTATCAAATTTTCACATAAATTTCACGAAAATTCAGTTACAAATTCTGAAAAATCCACTAAATTACCAATCACTTTTTCAAAAATTTCCCAAAAATCTATAAATTTCATTAAAAATTATCGGGTCATTTTGAGACAGTGGCGCCCCCTTTTCGATCCTTGACCGAATTTCAAAGATTGATCTATTTTTTAAGATCTTAATTATCGATTAATTGCTAATTAAGAATCCGTCGGCCATTTTGTTTGTCACGAATTCGATTTTAATCTGCGTTTTAACAATGGACGTAATTAAGCCTCGACTAATGACTGATTAGTTAGGTGTCACTTAAACGCCTCGTTGGTGCAACACACAATTAAACTTAATCAATTCATCGAATAAGCCTAATTAAACGCTCCATTAATCACATATTAAACACAAAGTTTCACTAGTTCTTAAATTCATCACAAATGTACATTAATTTCACGCCTATTTTGTAATTGAGGATAAGAGAAGAAATATTGTCGCGGCACACCTCGCACGGCCCCCTGGTGCCGGAACTATTGGAACAATTTTCCTCCTACGAACAAAATTAACATTCGATTCCACGTTCTCAACAGGAAAGAACAAACGCCATTTTTTAAAGGTTTAAAAAGGGGTCAAAGGTTAGCCCAAATCGATGAGAAATTACACGTTTGGCTTATAATAAGCAGCTTCTATTCCTAACCACATTATTTCAACAAATCCTAACCGACATAAAACATCCCAACTCATTATGAATCGATCGACCAATTTCCCAACCAACATGCAACATACACATTCTGACAAGTTAATACAATCCTAACCAACATAAAATGTACTCCTAACCAATATCCTTTGGAGTCTGTATTCCATAATTTTCCCTGATTCTAACCGACATAATTGAACTGTTTATTTACTCCTAACCAACAAAAAACATACGACCTCCTCATTTTGTATATTTTTTCCCAATCCTAACCGATATAAATGTTTTAACAGTTTGTAATCCCAACCAATACACAATGCCCTCCCATCCCATTCCTAACCAACATAAAATAGCACATCTCATTTTGAATTACTCTTCCAATTCCAATCCCAACCCCATCTTGTTTTTAAAATCCTAACCGACAAATCTCATTTTCAACACTTAGTCCTAACCATCATAAAATATCCGAGCTCATCATTTTGTATTTAGTATATTTTCCAATCCTAACCTATATAAATCATTTTCAACAGTTGCCAATCCTAACTAGCCTCGTTATTAAAATCCTAACCGACATAAACCTTCAATTCTTTTTTTCTCCAATCCCAACCGATATAAAAGCGTGCTAAAAATATTTTTTAACCATTCTTCCAATCCTAACCGTTATAAGTCGACCAAAACGAACGCGCCTTGTTCTGATTGGGGCTACTTTCATCCCCCTTTTTATCCCCCACTTAATTCGGTGATTAGTTTACTACCCACAATGCACTCGGGGTTGGAAAAGGGGGGGTTAATAAAACAAAAGAAGGGGCTTTCGGTTGTTTTATAACTCGAGTCTTTGAATTAATATTAATACGCTTCCTCATTTGCATAGCAAAAGAGGATGGGGTTTGTATTAATCCCCCTCCACCCATACACATATCCCTCCTTTACCCCTTTTACCCCCAAATTCAACCCTTCGTCCATTTACCCCTTTTGTTTCCTCGCTTTTCTCTTTTGCTTTCGTTTTGTTTATGTTTTTCGACGTTAGACAAAATCAGTCGATAAAAACTAACTGCGCATGCGCACAACTTAAGGCTTAAACCGCAATGGGCTTCGAATGTTTGTCTACATTAATGCGTGAAAATATGAAAATTTAAGCTTAAAACGGACATTTTGGGAAAATATTTCTCTAAATTAACAATAAAAAATAATGAGAAATTTGGAGACATGTTTTGACTGAAATGTGTACGAAATGTTTGTGCAAACTCGTAAATGTTTACATAAAAACAAGGAAATGTTTGTCTAAAATATTGAATAAAAATTTGAAAATTTCAGCTTAAACATGTAAATTTTGGAAATATTTGCTTAAATTATCAGAAAAAAACTGAGAAATTTAGAAAAATGTTTTTTTTTTGTTTTTAAAATGTTTGTGCATACACGTAAATTCTTACATAAAAACAGGAAAATGTTTGTGTAAAAACACTAAAAAAAATCGGTTTTAAAACTACCAAAAACTTCAATAAAAAGTAAAACTAACGACGTTTTAAGTGCAGAAAAACACGAGAAAAAAAAACATTTTCCCAAATTGAAAGTAATTAAATAAAAAGATGGCTGATTTTAAGGCCCAATTAAAATTTCAATTGGTCGTTTCCCCACTTAAGAGTAGGGAGAGGTCAAGGGTCAAACCCTCTTTTCGAAGAACTATATAATTAGAAAACAATTTAATCGCCATTCTGCGAAAAACGAAAAACGAATCTACTAAATCATGAAATCAAGGTGGACAGTGGTCGAGTCAAGAACAGGGTGGAGACCAAGGTGACCTCTGACCCAACACATTCACATTCCGCTTAATCGGGACAACGGTTTAATGCGGACAAATTAGCAAAGATGCCAAATCAAATAAGGTTACATGTATCCAGATGTACGAGTTTCACAAAAGGTCCATCAAGAGTCAAATATGGTTCTTATGCGTGTAGTTAATGCCCATATAAAGGGTCAAATAGGACCCTCACATGCCTATACACGGTATATGACCCATACGTGTTCAGTTAAGGTCCATTTCAAGGGTCAAATAGGACCCACAAATGGCTGTTTTGCACACGTGTCTATTCATGGCCCATTATTGTTCAAATTTGATCTACCATTGGTTATGTATAGCTCCTTGGTGGCCCAAATATGCCCCAAACATGTCTAGACCTGTAGATGACTCATTCATATAAACTTAAGGAACATCAAGGGTCAGATATGTGGACCATACATATACGTGTCCATAAATATCTTTCTCACCTGGGAAAACTCAGCCGAAAGGTTTTCCTCGTTTATTTGGGACACCAGGATGCCCTTTAATGTGGACACCATCGCCTAAAATAATATGGGTCAACTTCTAATTAGGGCCAATGCTTGGGGGTTTATTTGTCGGCCAATCGAATGCGTAGATGGCGTCGACCCTGTAGCTGAATAATTCCTCGAATTCATGCCGTGAAATTAAGATGCGTTTTCGTCATCTATTTTTAGCTAAATCTGTTGAATTTCTGTTTTTTTTTCAAGATGGCTACCTTCTTTTTTTTGTGCATGGGTTTAGCATTTCATTGGATGTGCGCGCATACGAAACGCGTGTCGTTATTTCAATTCCTTCTCCTTCATCATCTTCGTGTCTTCATCTCTCTCTCTCTCTCTTTTTACTAAGAAATATTTTTATTTATAGAAATGATTCACTCGGATTTGGCTTAATACCCATTATGTGCCCTCGTATATATTTCTGGCCATAAACTAGGCCTGTTTTTACAACGATTTCGACACGAGCCTCTCTTTAAAAGGATGAAGAACGGCGCTTACCTTAACGTGAAAACACATTGCATTTACGCCCTCAAAATCACCGCATCAAATACAATACATTTCGCGCAGTTTCCATCAAAAAATTACTCGCAAAATTAAGTTTTTTTTCCACAAAAAACCCCGTCAAAATAAAAAAAGAAGACTGCCGGCCATCTTGATGTTCGATAGTTTGGAATTTGGAACGCCCCGCGCGTGCTGGCGTTCCATTTCCGGCACGTGATCCTAATTAACGAACACATCCTAGCCATGTATGGATACCTTAATAGATAGAGCCAAGTGATCCTAACCAGGTAACAGAGTACTCCTAGCTGCACGTGATTCTGAGTATCAAGCAAGAGATTC